>JBBPNY010000319.1:0-22855 GCA_038091165.1 Rubroboletus pulcherrimus
CCGTGTTGTAGGCAGGATTTGTTCTCCACCAACCATGTAGCGACGGAAACCATGGGAGCTCCTTGAGGATACTACCTGTTATGCCCAGGTAGTATGCGTGAGACATGGAACGAAAGGCCAGAAAAAAAGAAAAAAGGAAAAACGTACCCATCATACCCTTTGTTCTTTCTCCGCTCTCCAGGTCCTCAATCGCCAGTCCTGCGCCCGTCTGGCCCAAACGCCGAACTTGTGTGTTGTACTTAGTTCGAAGACTGTAGATATTTGTTAGTTATATCAACCTAATCCATGGAATCACCTACCTTGACTGGCGGCGTTGGGTAGCAGCCACAAAGCCTTGCGGCCTCCGCTTCCATTCAGCACCAAGTTCCGCTTCATCCTTGAAGATGTACCGGGCGAGGTCATAGTAAATACCTTTTTTTGTAGAGTTGAGCTGGGATTTGGTGCGGCCCTCCTCGCGCGCATCTTGAGTCGAATCGGAGAAAAGTTTGGTGCGTTGAGTAGGGTTATCATTGCACCATTCAACAAAGCGATCCGTGCGGTAGGCATATGCTTTGTCCCAGTGGATCTTGAGGGATCTGTTCGAACCAGCCTGGGAAGAGGAAGGATCAGCCATGGTACCCCCAGGTTTTTATCTGCAAGCTGATACTTATGGGGGGGACTGGGAAGCGAGATCAGAGTGAGTACAGCGTTGTCCATGTCACACTTTGGTCGGAGACCCAAACTACGGCCGAGAAGCCGGCTGACGTGTCAAGCTCGATCGTGTGAACCGCCCGACGAACCTTCAACTTTGAGAGCTACTAATAACGCACTGAGACAGGCCCATCTGCAAAGCCATCGAGTAACGTTACCGCTGGGCGACTCTTTGCCGCCTGAAGGCCTATCTGAGAATTTTGATTGGTGGACTCCACTACCATTTTACAGACTAACTAAACGGGGCACCATTCTGAAGTCGAACGGCTCGCTTAATCCGCTGATCCGGGTGTCTAGGGAATCGACAACACTTCTCAAATATGTCAAACAGATCGAGATACAAATGGCGCAATTCCGAGTGGAAACAAACCATGCATTTTACCTGCCAAACCTAATGAAGCATTCTGGCACTTCAAGCTTCAAGCTTCATAGGTGAACTGCCCAAGTTTCTAGACAGCTGGAGCAATACGGATTAGTGACAAGTTGCTAACACTTGCTGCAGAACATTCTACAACTCGGACCATCTTTCGACTGCTCTCGGAGACCCCGTCGCGTGCTTCGTCCGTATCGCCGCACCCACGGCATGCTAACCCCGCCGACAGCGAGGCCAGCACTGGCGGCTGGCGGTGAAAATACCTGATGCTCTCCGCCCTACGCGAGCATTCGTTCGAACACAGTCTTCATCCCTCGTTACCCATATCCTCTGACAACCTCCGGTCGTCTTCCACTTGGGTGGGAATGCATCATGCGTCATGTCCGCGCTTTTTATCCCCAACGCTTCCATCCGCGTTTCCTTCATCCTTGCCTCGACTGTAGTCCAAGAACAAGAGGTCATTGCGCGGAAAACCAATAGATTTGTTTGCGGCGCCTTCAAACCGGGGTTATTCCCTTCACAACCGCGTCCAGCTCCATTCACACTTGGGTTAGGTTGTAATTTATTGTTTACGCGAGCCATACAAGTGGAGGAGGATCGAGGATCGGGGTCTCACTCCCCATCTTACCTCTCACCAAGGTTCTCTTCGACAGATTACCATGTCAGTCAAGCATAGGCTCTGGCCCCCTTACGTCCTCAGCTGTCAGGGCTGCCAGTGACACGGCTTCCGAGATTGGCGTGAATGCTGGCAGATTTACTGCCGCATTTCATGTTGTCGGCTCAAGTGCATGGGGCTGAGTTCTGAACACTCTTCCATTCGTGGGCGCATTTCATCTCACCCATGATTTTCAATATTTGCAGGAGCTGAAGCGATGGACCAAGGTGCTGCGGACCTGTAAAGGGCAGGTGACCATATCCTGGAAGCAGGCATCAATTCTGCTTTTCATCATTCCTTCGCTGGTCTGTTGCGCCTCTCCTTTGGCTGGCAGTAACCGCCATTGTGGCTGCAGATTTCTGACCGTACATGGATCTCATCCCATGTCATTGGAAAGCCCAACGGTGATTCCCTATTCTACCTCGTTTATGACCACTAAACCGTACGAATGCACTCTCCTCTTCTCTTGTTTACTACACCTTTCTCATCCTCCATCGTATTCAGAAAAGCGCTCTATTCCCACCCGTGACGATCTAAGATGCTCAGAGGTACTGTGACGGCATCAAGGCACTATTTGAAGAGCCACGGGCGGACAGCCGCCGCCACACGTCATGGCAAACGGCGAGCCCAAGGAAAAGCCACAAGCCATGAACACTGCGGTGGTGTTCGCACAGTCATAGATATTGGCGTACGATGTTATGAAGGCCAAGGTTGATCATTATCGCCGAGCAATTTCGGGACCATCTTGATGAAACTCCATTCGCGACTTGCGCCCGGGCGCATGATCGACCTCGCACAACTGCGAATGCACCTGCGTGACGAATACGTGCTCAAAACCGGCCCGCGTGAAAGGATGAGACGGAAGTGGCACCCAGCATCGGGCACAAGGAGGGTACAGTAGAATAGCTCATAATGCATTAAAAAATCTCATAATGCATACCACTATGCATTATGAGCTATTCTACTGTATTCAGCGTGGGCATTAGCGCGGTAATGAACGACTTCTCTGAGAGTCTTCCACCCACTACACACATACACAGTAGCGCAGCAATGTATGTTGCTTCAACTTGCTGCGACCAGTGTGCCAACTCCATTCCTCCTGTGCATTTATACTACCTCACACCTCCTCATAACGAGTGTACTGACATGCTCTGGGACAATACGTTCAGTAATAATCCAAAGAAATATTGATTTACGTGGTACATACAAACCTCGAGGTCATTGAGTAACAGATTCAGGGGCCAATTAGGTGATGTACGTGGCAGTCGCAGCAGTGGCGCAGCATTTTCTCTTTGTTCCGCCGCTCCGCCACTGCTGGCATGTGGCAACTAGTACAATATAACTACCTTTGGCTTTCCACGGGCGCGCCGGTGGCACTTCAAACGCTGACATCAACCCATGACCCATGGGCCGTAGAGGGATCCTACGATAAATCAATTGCTTGATCCAGTTGAGGTCAGCATAACTAATGGGCTGGAATTGGATACCTATTGACGGGCAGGAGTGGGTAGCCAAGATAAACTGTGACCTTGGACCGCCGATACCCAAATAAACAATAAATGATGCCCCTCCTGCGCTTTTGATCCGTAGTAGCGCCGTGAAATAAACGAATGGTAGCGCTGCGGCGTTGACTTGGTGCCGCAGCTTCGCGACTTCTTACTTGTCCGAGGTCATAGAATGTGACCATGGTTCAATCGTTTACCCGCAAACGTCCGTACCGGATGTACGACGACTTTGTTCTCAGTGCGGCAGCGAGGATGCTCTCGCAACTTGATGATCCACGTCAACCTACCCGCAAAGTCGGGGTAATGCCGGTAACCAAGAGCTTCAAGGTGATGACACGAATCAGCAGCGCCTCCCGCCCATCTCGCACTGCCCTCCGCTATCACCCTTCCATCCAGATCACATCTTTGTCGAGTGTTGGAGGATCATACATCCGAGTCACTTGTGAGTCTAATATTTATTTAATACACTGGATAGAGGATATAACTGCCACAGGAACCCAAGACCGAACCACTGGAAACCTCAGCCCTCCCCTTGACTCACAATCATTGTTTGATGTTAAACCGTCATACATTGCTTTCCCATGTCCTCCAATCTGCTGTCTGCTGTCGCGCTTCTCCAGATGAACGACTATGCAACCCGTACGGTCGTTCATACCTCCAGTCAATGATCAGGCTTATCGACCAATGTAGTTATTGTTGTCACTGCTGTCGCATATGATTATCGTGAGTGATACTATAATATGTGCATGGTATCCTACTCACTCTGAAGTGAACATTGCGGTCCTGCTACTGCAGTTCTCACCTTTTCGAGGGAGGTATGTTATTTCACTATCTATCTCTTATCTGTCGGCTGACAATATTCAAAGATGGACTATATTTGGGTGAGGAAGCAACAAATATCACTGGCAAGCAAGCACTAGGCCCCTGACAGTCTCACCAGTGCAGACCCTGGACCTGGGTCTCTACAATCTTTGTTCTGGTATGTATAATGGCCCTGAGGAATCCCATTGTGTGGTCCAATTGACTGTTCTGTAGGTCCGCTATCTTGGTCTTTGTTCCACTATGTAGGTTTATGGTTGCTACAATTTACAGAGTTAATAATGAATCCATGCTCAAGTCTCAGTGGCCTTGGTATGTTCAGAGTCAAATTGCAGGTTAACTAAGCTGATCAGATATGTTTGCAGTTCGTAGCAACCTTGGCCCTGACCTTGCCAGAGTCAGTTTTTCTGCTTTGCACCTTGTCTGTCATTAATGACCATCATCTGGTAGATGTATGCTTCTAAATTCTGGTTGAAAACTGTGTTGATAACAGTTCTATAGGTGTAAGTGGATTGATTTACTGCCCTCCACACTATCAGTACAAGCTGTAGATATTCTAAAGGTACTCTAATATTTGTGGTAGCTAACTGGCAGTTTGCAGTATATTCTAATGCTGCTGATTGTAAGTTACTGTATCCCCCTGATTTCTTTCACCAGACCCTGATTTTGGTTTTAGTTGTAATGATCTTGAGGGTGTATGCAATGTGGAATAAATCCAAAGTGGTCCTTTGGGTCCTCCTTTTCATTTATGTGCCACAGGTTATTACTTCCTTTGTTTTGACAGGCATCTACAACAATGATACATACCTCTCAGGTATGTCTCAAACTGAACTGCATGTATCACTGCAATCTCATGCAGGTGGCCATTGTTCCATAACACCCTTTTCACCAGTCACAACAATCCACCTCTTTGATTTCTCTTTTTGTGATGTCTCATTCAGAAACATCACATCCCCATTTAACAAGTATGGAAAGATTCCACGATTTGTTCTGGGTGCTACCCTTTTGGTTCTCGCTGTCAGCCAGACCTTGAAGCAGTCGGTTGAGATGTATAAAGCAACCAGGCAGTGGCAACCTAACCGGTACATGCAACAACTCGTGAGAGATGGAATTCTTTATTTCTTTCTGTGTGTCTTGCTTTCGCCCTCTCTTATTTCCATTCATCACAATCACATTCTCCTATCCTTCTTACACTCGAGTACCCACCCGAAAACTAACCACTCGGTTAATTTCTTCTGAATTGTTAGGAACATGCTTTTCATAGTTGGTTTTATAGTTCAAGACGTGGCTACAAGAAACAGCACCTCGCTTCTCTTCCGGAACCTGCTTGCTTACATACCCATATGCCCCGTGATGCCTCGGTTCATCATTGGCGTGCGAGAGCTGTACGACCATGACCTTCGTGGCCGCTGGCAGGGGGTTGATACCGGGTTCGGTGTGATATCGCAACCCACTGCTGGGGACAACGTGGCCATGTCTGCGATTGCATTCGTGGATGTCCCCCTGGAGCAGGATCGGGTCGTGGAGGGGGACGCGAACGAGCGATTCGGCTTGGCATTGGGAGGTAATGCGCGTCGGGTTTGAATGCAGTCTTTTGAGTAGAAACCGAGGATGAACACCAGCACTGGGGGATTGATAGAGGATGGGGGTACATTGCATCGTGATTCGGATATTTATTGTTTCCCTCTGCATCCACCTCGTCTTCTCAGTTCAATGTATTATCGATATCCCAGCGGTGCGCAATGTAGGGCCTTGCGTCGAGGGAGCTTCACCCCGGAAATGGCCGAGTGTCACAACTGCATGTCGCGGAGGCATGAGCACCGATCGAGGTCTGCCCCTGTTCCAATCACGCACGGCATCAATCCATAGGTGCATGTACCCGGACTCTGTCTCGTTCATTCATTGTACTGTCGGCAAGGTTGTTACTTTGGACATGGTATCCCAATGCGAGGCAGCGAAGTTGCAATACTTCAGTAACATCCAAACTCAGAGGGAGGGCGCTACGTTGGTTTGGAAGTTGGCATAACTCGCCACATTTCTTGCCACTACACTACAGGGGGTGGAAGCAAACGTGAGTTCTTCCGCTTGCGTTCCTTACTCTCTCGCTCGCTCCATGCACCTGTTTCGTCTGTTCTTGTGCGTCTGTTCTTGTGCTTCTTTTGTGTCTCATTTCCTCCGTGAACCGAGCGAGTTTGGTTTTAGTTCCCCCCCCAGTTCTAGTGATGGCGAGGCACGGCCCTCAGACTGGTCATTGCATCCTTTCTGTAGATGGGACGAATTGGTCTCCCAAGCGCGTCTCCTCAAGTTTAACGAGACCAATGTCGCGCTTCAGAGAGCGCTCTCGAGCCGAGCATGCCAGGCAGCATCCTCTTCCGCGGCGGGGAGTCGAAAAGGCGCAAGGGGGAGTGGGTCCGGTGGTGCGAGTGGCGGAGGCGGGACCGGGACCGGGACGGGTTGTGGTGGGAGGATGGACGAGAGAGGAATAAAGCGGGGTAGGGAACAAGTGAGCTTTTTGAATGCAAGCGTATGGTAAGTTGGCGCGTGCCATTCGTTTCGCGGATCTGGACTTGATGTTGGTGTTTCTCTTTTACAGTTTGAGGCTCCCGATGCCATGTCGTTTCTGATGGAAGGACTATCACGAAAAATAACTAGGCGTGTCTTTGATTGGATATATGCGTCTCCCTCGCTATCTGGGCATATCTACCCCCATCACTCACTGTTGCTCGTTCTATGGTGTCGCCGCCAATGATATTATGAAACGTAGGTGGCCCCACTTCCTCGAACGTTGAAAGTAGCCGAAATTCTGCGAGAGTTCAAAGAGCAGTCGCGAAGATGGGTAAACACACAAGGCACGTGATCTTTCTGGCGGTGAGTGGGATTCGGAATAGCATGTGTGACCCTGACCTCGTCCTTTCTACCGTCATTTCTGGGCTTACCGTTTACTTTGATCACACCCTCGGTGCAAATCTGCTTTACCGCTTTGAGCGCCGTCACTAGTATGTGGAGATCCGCAAGGTGCATGTTACTGGTCCCAACGTACAGGTTGGGCAAGAGAAGGACATGAGTACGATCTATGGAGCGGAGCATCTGTTACCTTGGGCTCCTCTTTGATACTTCTGGTTCCCTCGGGTCTCCGTGTTCAAAGGTACGCGCGAGATGCATCCTCGATCGCTCCATTTTCAGTTTCCTCCGTTCTTTCTGATCGAGTCACTAAACCGGGCACGCACTGACGTTTACTGTCTTGGTGCATGTCGAAATGGCGCTATGTCATTGTCGCGCAAAATAACAAACAGGATGTGATGTCAAGACAAGGAGCGATTGAAACCGCTGCGTGTATGTGTATGGTTTTTCAGCGGAAATCGCCCATGACGATCCTGAACTTGTTCGATAGAAGCTACATATGTTATCAACACGGTCAACGAATCCAGCCGGACTCGGCCGTCTCAGAAGACCAGAATAACTGTCATATTCAAACACAACTATACTCTTACAACAACAAAAAGATTCTACCTGCTCCTCTCCATGTGCGCGTGCGCATCCCCACCGGAGAAACGATACATTTGGTACAACGTGCCAGGTAGAGTAACCAATCGCGGTAGACCAGAAACAAGGAACGAGGAACGATACAATAAATCATGAAAAGTGTTCGGGAACGCGCACAGATCGCTTCGTGAGCCTGAACGGAAATGGCTTTGCGTGTACGGTCGCTCCGGTGTTGTGGAACTCCGTCGCAGGCGGTGTGATCTCATTGCCGTGTTCATCGAGCGCCTTGTGGAATTCGAGTGCCCAGAGCAGTGTTGCAATGGTGATGAACAGGGTATTCACAGCGACATGTCGCCCAACACAGATTCGTCGACCATATCCAAACGCCAGATCGTCGTACCGGACGTTCGGCTGCCGTGGTTTCGACGCATCCGATTCCAAGAAACGTTCGGGTATGAAGGCGTCTGGATTATCGAACAGGGCAGGGTCGTGCGTGACGGACCTGCCGAGTTGCAAGTCAGTACTTTCACCCCAAAGCTGTCGTAAATACTAACCATAGGTTGGCCAGGATCATAGCACCTTTCGGGATGGTATAACCCCGGTAAGTGAAGTCCTGTTAGACAGATACATCAGCACTAATCATGCATAGCCTAGTCAGGACCTTCACCTCCGTCGCTACGTGCGGTACGCCAATGGCCGCAACCGGCCGCCATCTGAATCAGGTAAGGACACGTCACGTGCGATGGTGAGGGATTGTTTACCGTAAAACCTCTCTGACGATCGCTTCAATGTATGGGAGACGATCGCGGTCAGCAAACGTCGGAGGCCGATCCCCGACCTCAGTATCAAGTTCCTCTTGGGCCTTGCGACCGACATGGGGATGGAGGACTATGGCTAAAACGAAGTAGTGCAATGCCGAAGAGCTCTGTCCAGGTATGAGTAGCTGCACATTCAACAATACAACAACGTACCGTTTCAGCGCCTCCGATGCTAAAGAGCCACTTGTGAAACACGATTTATGTTTAAAATGAGGACATACTTACAACATCAAACCACTGATCCAGGCTACATCTTCATCCGAAAGGTCCTGGGCCATTTTGCGATCATTCAACAATGCGCAGAAGTTGAGCTTTGAAGGGTCATCAGACGTGACCTGCAATATGATTCAGTTCAGTCCTTCAGAATAGTATATAGCCTGAGTGAAACAATTACCTTGCTTGTGATTGCTTCGTCGGCTATTCTCATGAAGAACGCATTGGCACGAGCAAAGAATTTGTTTGCATACCTGTACAAGGTCAATTTGTCGTGCTTTGTACAGATCAGTAGGACTCAACTGTTTAAATGGCGCCAAGCTGGAGGGTAAGTGGTTGAGTACTGGAAATATGTCAACAATTCCTCCGCCAGGACTGAGAGCTGCTGAAAAGCAGTCTGCAATATCATTTATTCCTTCCAAATTCTTGTCGCCCGAAATCTTCAGAGGTGGGCCGCCATAGACTGTCCTCCAAACAGCAGACGCAGATGCCCGACGTAAGTTCGCCTCAAGATCGTCCTTGAGTTCCCCCGAGACAAGGTCACGGACAAGGAGAAGTGCTTCGTTCTCTTGTACAGAGAAGAAGTGCTCTGGGCGATGGAGTGCTTCATGTGCACCACGCCGGTGTTTACGCCATCTCGACACGGGCATAATTAGCGACAGAATGCTTTCCGGAACGCTTCACTCACTTGTCCCCATACTTTTGAGCAGAAATGAAATTGGTTCTCGCCATCAATTCGCTTGCCTGGCAGTACATGTCTGAGCGATATTTCTCAATCCAAGGCGAATTTAGACTTACCATGATCCAATCAGGCCGAGAAGAAGTCACCGCAGACATCTTGTCAAGGATATCCGATGCGATGGCTGCGTTTGCTATCACCACGATGATGCCACTTAGCGCATTTAACGAGTAAATGGGTCCATGCTGGTTTTTCCACTCGTCGAGCTGCAAATGCGACAGATTGAGCAGTTGCAGAGTATTTCCCAGAAGTGGGAGTCCAGGAATAGGTGGTGGGAGGTTTCGATTCGCCCGAGATTGAGACCACCGAACGGCAAGGGCAACGAATGTCCCTGATATCAATGTCGTTTTCCAGTCAAGACCCATAACGACTATGACGTGCGGGGGGACGGGGATAAATCGGCACAGTTGTTTCACTCGAATCCCTCATATGTAGCGGTTCTTCGTATGGACGACTGTTTGTCTTCTTGCATCTTGAAACCGCAAGGGTTGGATTGGGTTTCCGGGAAGATGTTACAGATGCCTTTAGGCGCTCCCTTTCACGGCACTTTTAGACCCCTTTTAGGGGGGTTCCTTGTCGACAAAAGTGACCTAAAAGGGGTACCCTCCGCGTCGGGATTTTCCGGTATATTATATTATTACAGAATCTTGCCACTTACAGCTGTTTGCAAGGTGATGCTCCCACGAATGTTATGTCAGGCTGATGCCTAGCTTTTTCCGGTGCAACCAATACTTGCCGCGCGTAACCTATTTGTCCACCTTATCGTTAGCTATTGGCTGCCTAGGGTCGAACATCACATTTATGTTTCAAGCCAGCTGTAGCTCACTTCTGTAGGATGGTAGAACTGGTTCTGACGGTTCTGCGTTTACCGAGTACCGTAAAGGACCCTTAATTTCCTTTTTTGCTCGGATTCGAAGGCTATGATTGGAGGAGAGGGCTACGTGAGTGTGGAAGATGGTAGCGTCGGCAGTGGGTTTCGAGTAACCAAAGTAAGTAAGAATTGACCACGGTAGAATAAATGTGCTCAACTCTACTTCTATAGAAAGATCACATACACCCTTGTCTTTCGTTCGCTATACATGCATCCTGATGTCATGAAGAAAGCCAATGGTCGAAGAGAACGCTATAGCTTGCATTTTGCTTTCGAGGCGGTCGACTGTTGCGGTCGTCCCAAATACCATAATGTTGCCTCCTTTATTTCTCCCATCAGCTCCCGTACAATGTCTGTGCTATGCACGTTCTCGTCATAGAACAAGAAGAACTGAAGCTGTTTCCGGGAGATCACCGCGCCTAAGTAAATGCTCCCCGGCCGTGCACGGAAATGCGTCTGCCAATATTCAACGCGTAGCCGTGGGGTTTCGCACTCCAGCACAACGTCATCGGGAACTGTGCAAACGGGATATCCCGCACGGCGGGGATGAGGCAATGGGGAAAGCGGGGAGAGCTGGTGGCCGGCCGGCAACGGATAGTCGAGTGGAATCATGCAATCCATCTATCATGCAACTCGTCAAACGGCGTCGCGACATTTAGACCATCATTCCAACACTCACATCTCCCAAACTCGCCCCCCGTTGGGCAAACACGGGTCCAGGAACTTGCAAGGGAATAGGTTGTTGGGCCTTGGCACTAGGCACGACCTGCTCTCCGGCCCGACGCCAGTCCGCCGCCTTCTTCGCATTTGGTTCCAACGCATCGCTCTGTGCTGCAATGCATATTTCGAGGAACAGCGGATTCCGAAACAGCTTCCTGCCCCCCGATTTCATCCACTCGCACCGCAATAAGAATCGGTCAAACGACATCAGATCCTGGAAAAGAGGTGCGCCGTCGACGAGTTCCAAATGATCGATGTTCTTGCTAGCCATGGCGCCCAGCGGCATGAACGGGAGAACATGGTAGTAGAAGCTAGCATTCAGTCCTACTTCCCCAGAACCCCCCTTGTGAAACCAGTCATCCCAATATGGACGCAGGTTGACCGGTCCAACGAACAGCATTGGCTGGCGTTTTCGGTACTCCCATTCTTCTTCCGAGATCTCACCTCTCAGATACCGGCGGCATAACAATCGAGACAGAGCGACCTGACTTAATGCGTGGTATGCAGCATTCAGAGTAACGTTGTGACGTTGGCAGTTAGAGAGGATAAGCACGGAAACATCCCGTGGGAATGATACCACCTGGAGGCGAGACTTTGCAGGCGTAGATGCCGTTGTTTGTGTAAAATTTCCAGGTAACGTATGTCCGCCCTATTATCTGCACGTCAGTGTTATACTGACCCGCTGAGCAGAGAGAGTCTCTCACTGTGAGTCGTGCATATCGCACAACATAAAAAGCATACCCTATCGCTCTCCTCCACCTCCGTTTCACGAGTGGCATGTCATCGGGGAACACCCGACTCTCGATCGGGGAGCACATCTGGAGTCTCTCCTCAATCGGCGTGGGATAAGGATCAAATGAAGTCGCTAGTGTTTGAAAAAATGATCGAAGAATTGTGCTCGTCGTGGATCCATCCGTGATGCAGTGAGCGACGATGAGAACAACGTGGAAGTGTTCTGGTCGATCCGTCCGCCGGAGCACATACACTCGAGTGAGTAGTTTCGGCGATATTGGTCGTGGGCCATCTATGTTATTGGTGACGAATCGTTCAGCGTCACAAAACGACGACACGGTATCAAAGGTCACATCTTCCTCACGAAGAGAGGTGAGATCCTGTTCGCGAACAACAAAATGGGGGCCGCCGTCTTCTTCGTGTACCTCGGCTGCAATGAGAGGAAAGCGTCGTTTGACGGACGACCACGCGCGGCGCACGTTGTCCGGGGAATAGACGTCCGTGTCCCCCGGTCGCGTGATGCGGAGATGGACATGCATCACACTATCAATTGTGCCGTTCCAGATGCCAGTCCAGTAGAATGCCGCCTCGGTAATGCCGAGCGGTCGCCGCCATGAACGTCGCCCCGGGGTCGTGTCGGTCTGCGTCCATGTAGTCATCGTGAAGGAGCGCAACCCAGATGATCAGCCGCTGCAGCACTATATACCCCATGGATTATTATTTTCAGGGCAATGTGGCACGCTCCATGGTACCATTCAAGGTTCTGTCTCCGTCGCTTGGAAAGGTTGATCCCGAAGGAGCCTTCCAGGGCAGTGCCCGCCAATGAGAAGCATGCTTCCCAGAGATGTGCGAACATACCACATAATTTTTGCCGATCATTCTAATAAACGGGAGATTCGTTGATTGAGATTCTTCCCACCGGCACATAGGTCATAAACGACCGCGTCCATGACGCGTATAGTCAGTCTGGAACGACGCGCGGAGCGTAGCAACCAGCGCAGGGTTGGCCTGGCAGAAACTCTGATCCAGAAGCTTATCGATCCCAATTAATCCCGTCCCAGGGGTAGATTTAGCACTGGATCGGACGTACGGGGGTTTATCTTGTTAAGTAACTTGCTCGCAAGAATGTTATGAGGAAGCTCCAGCTTAGGGTGGCCCAAAGATCGTATCGTGGCAACTATCATATTCGTATAATGTCCCAGTGTGAATGCCGCGTCTAAACTCCACCTTGACTTCGAAGCAACAACCTCAGACAGTAATGAGAAGAACTTACAGGCAACCATCGGCACTAAGCAGGTGTCTCAGGTAATAAAAGCTTATCTCAAGCCAGGGCTTGCTGTCCGCCGTCCGGGAGGTTCCGCCGGGCACATTTCACTGTAACCCTTGCCGTCATCCTTCAAAACCAACCTGTCTTCGTTCAGTCTTGGGCTTAGAGGACAGACTAGTGCATCCCTGCTTTGGACCCTCAAGCTTGCGAACAATGATAGGGTCAAGCAGAGTCACAGTCACGACGGTGAGGATGAAGAGCAACAGTATTATTATCTCCAAGTATTCTTCAGCCTCGGTCTGGTCTCCCATTCAGCTACGACCCTGAGCGCGAAGCTAAGCCTTTTGTTAATATGCGCAGTCAATCCTATCAAGAGTGTCGGGTGGAGCACACATTCGTACGTACGGCGGTGACATGTGTCGTGATTCACCCACAGGTTCTACACTATTAATCCCACAACGACAGAGTCCCAGACCGCTGTGCGGCATGTGCATGTGAGCAGGTTTTTGGGTGGGGAGGGCTGCAGGCTGCGAGATGCCACGTGCAGGCTAGAACTCGTGCTCTCCACGAGTTCTATGACTCCCACTTTCTGCCCGCTCCCAAACGACAGGGTCAACCAGGTTCACGAGGAAACGGTCGCTTTTCGCAAGCAGCGGCGAGCATATGCTGACGAGGTCTCTCTCGGAAACCCAACAAGTTCTCGTCATCGGCTGGTTCAAGTAAAAAGGAATAGTCCCACCTTTGTTGAGAGTACGTGCACGGTATTCATTTACGGAAGCTGAAAGCGAGATGGCCTGGCGTGTGTACGGTAACAGTAGAGCAGCTTTTCGCGGGGAATTGGCATCGCTGGGAAAAATACAGGCCTAAAGTCCAGTTCATATTTGAGGTCCGTTGGCTAGAACATGCTCTGCGACCATATCTCGCCTACAGGTACTGCTTCTCTCAAAACACATTGGCTCATATTGTTGTTGAACTCTCTTTCAGAGCCAAAGTGCAAGCCTCCACACATGCTGAGGATGGGCGAGGAAACGAAAATTTTCTGTTCCATGGGACAAATCGTGCATGCATGTTAGGAGAATCACCATCTACCGTACTCCTGTGTTGTCACAAACGATGTTCTCTTTCTTCAATTTTACGCACGTCGCTCGCCGTGAGCAAGTGTGGTAAGCTTTTTGCTCTCTTCCCGCCCATTCGCCACTAAGATCTTCAAGGGACGAAGAATGCATTTAAGCGGTACGGAAAATCTTCTTCTGACATGAATATCCTCCGAGACCATTCATATCTCGGTGACTCAGATATGAGCACGGTATCTACCTCACCTCCTATTCGTCGAGTACGTGCGGCATCAACATCTAATCAGCCTCGCGCTCTTCCATTTCTCACCAACCACAGAGGCGGACGAATACGTCTCTAACCTTTCTCATAGTGTCTCCCTCCACGTCATGTTGATCAACCGGGTCGTCATTGGGAATGCGTTCAAGACGCATCGAAACGCACCCCAGATCGTACCACTGTCGCCCGAATATAACTCGGTATGAGAACGACGTTCCCGAACCTTGTCCTTCGAACAGGGTTCCGAGAGAAAGAAAATACCTTTGTTTATCTAGGTCGAAGCGGAACCTGGGGCCGGAGTCGGATCTGGTCAACCCAGGCCAGTCCACCTTTTTTTTTTTTTTTTTTTTTGTCCTCTCTCTCTCTCCCTCTTGAGACTGGTGATCGATTGTAGAGACGGTGATGTATGACAACGACGCAGTGCGTTTGGCCTACGTGATTGTGTATGGGAAGAGATTGCAGGCTGTACCCGGCTGGAGGACGCTCACGAACATGGCGTTGCAGATCCCCCCCTCGTCTGGATCACGTTTGCTGGCACGTCGTGTTGGGTGGTCAAGTCTTTCGTGACCAAGAATTGAAGGGAGCTGGCTCCGCAGTTCACCATACTCATCATAGCATGACCGATGATAGGTATCAGACCATTCATTCATCTATCTACATATCGAAATCGCTCCGTTACTCGAGTGAATCTTGGAGCATCCAGCCATCCTTTGGAGTACGGAATCCATGAGTATATGGATCGACTTGAAACCTTTTTCTTTTTCTTTTTTTCTGCCATCGGACGAGCGCTCTGAAGATCACTCCGTCGGGTCTTCTCCGTGTCGTTCCTGGTAACCTGTCCAGGACGGACATTGGCAGATTGTTGGCAGATATGTAAATCCTTGTCACTTGCTCGGATCATCCAACATCCAGCGTTCCATCCGGAAAATACCGCACCCAGTAACAACACAATTGAACATTATGTAATGTAATGGCTCTAGTACACCATGTACAAGGAAAAAAAAACACGACGCGTACACAACGCGGGGTACGATACAGAGAACACACGAGTACAAAAAGAGAGATTCCACCCGCACCCCACGCATCACGCATCATACACCACCCGCGCACTCAACCACGGATACGGATAATTATGCTGATAAAAATTCCTCACCGTCCGTCGCCCGGCGAGACGCGGCATCGTCGCATACGACCCACCCAACGCGACGTGATGCTTCTCGTCAAAGAAGTCGGTCGAGTACCCCGGAAAGTGGGTCGTCGGGAACAGACCCTGGTGGTCGCTCAGGAGCGTCGACGTCCATTCCCAGATACCCCCGTTGGTGCCTTTGCCGGCACATTCGTCGAGACCTGTCGTGGCACTGTGAAAAAGGGGAATGAATATATGAGCGGGGTGGACGGTGGGTTGGGGCAAGGAATACACGTACGGGACGGGATGCCAGTTCCTGAAGCCCACGTTGGCACCGCCTGTATGCCCGACGTCGTACGTGTCCAAAAAGAGCCGTAGCTCGGGTTCAGTCGGGAGTCGTCCACCCTTGGATCGGGCGTATGCCAATAAACCGTCGTACGACGTCAGCACCGGCCAATGCTTTGCAACGTTCATCGGTACCGGACCGTACAGCGTGCGGACCTAACCCGTTCCCAACGCTCCCGAATGAGTATCCATCACCAAGACACGCGTGGAAACAACACAGACCTCGATGTCCTCCGAGTCCCCGCTCGACACCCAACTGGGTGGAAACGTCACCGGCGTCTCCCCACTCGCCTTCCAGAACGCGAGATAGTCCTCGTTGGTGACGGGCCGCCATTCCATGCGCACCCGGCCCACCTCTACGTCTCTCACCGGATCCTCATTGTCCCACCCGAATTCGTGGTCGGCCACGCGGTGGGTCACCTCGGGGTTGAGGTCGTCCCCTTCACAGTCTTCGTGCCCCAACGTGATCGTGGTCGGCCCTAGGGTGACGGTAGGCGTGCTCGGCGCACGAGCGGACGCGTCCCATGCAGCTGCGAGTTCAGACCAGGGTGGGGGCGCGAAGCCAGGGGGCGGAAGCGTCCCCGTGCCTACGCGCTGGATAAGCATGTACAGCAACGTCTGGAAAACACAACACCACGTCAGAATCGACTTCACAGGAGGGGCGTGCACCGTACCTCGACGTGCCAACCCTCGTGTTCGAGCGTCATCGCCAACATCCGGGCGACGTGCCTGTTGAGCGTACGTCGTCCAGCGGCGACGTCGTCATACAGCCGCATCAAACGTGCGCGTACGCGGTCGCGGAATGCGAGGATACTGGCGAGCGTTGGCCAATCTTCGTCCTTGTCTGGAACTTCGGAGTGGCGCTGTCCAAGATGGCACCGCATCAGTAAACTCGATCATGGAGTAACGACGACAATCGGGAGAAAAAAAGACCTACGTGGCAATGGTCAGGATCGTCCACGTGGGGATCGATACCGCGCTACAACAGCATCAGCCAAGTTTCATTCCCATTCGTGCGCCTAGACCCACCTCAAAGATCAATGTGAAATGTTTGGGCTCCGTGTGGGGCTCGTCCAACGCCTTGCTCATCAACATGTCCAAGAACCTAGATGAGAATGGACATCAACATACGAGTTCACACCGTGGCGCCATGGACTGACGTAGGAATATGTCCGATATAAAAGAGACATTTGTGCCTCAAGTCGATCGGCTTCTGGTGCAACATCGCCTGGGGGATCATACCAAGCGTCACTAGATCCCACGCCGCCCACAGTGCACGCCAGTCGTCTGGCGTGGGTACGCCAAACGGGGCGACCGCAGGCAGTACGGGGAAAGATACTTGGGGACGTTCGAGAAGATAGAGCGTGGCACGGCCCCCACCCAGTGTGGGTGGGGGGATGCTCTCCGTGCCAGAGGAAACAGAAAAGACGACGCGAAGACCACTCGAAGAAAAGACATTCAGCGCTTCCGCGGGGGTCGTCTGGGATCAACGTGAGCCTTGATGTTCTCCCATTCCCCCCGTATGGCACTTACCAAAACGACGTCCTTATCGTGCGACTTGATGAACTCGTCCAGTGACGAGACCTCCCCGAGTGGGATAGGTGCACCATCGACAAGGTAGAAGGCGCCGCCTGGGAGCAAAGGAGGGTTCAGGCCAGAGTGACATGGGAGCAACACCACACCGTTTACCTTCCGGGACCTTCACCCACTGGTTGTCTGTCGGACAAGCATCGGGGATGGCCTCACCGAGACGCACCACTGCTGTCTGCACGTCACTCACGTCAAACGGCCCTTTGTGGGCGACCGACAACAGGATCTTGTCGCCATAGCCCTTCTCGAGCTTCGAGGTGAATGCCTCGAGGCGAACGCCGTCGATGAAGTGTGGGGAGAGGAGATAAAGCTTAGAGCGCACGAATTCAGAAGACGGCGTGCTGGTTCCAGACCGCGCAGAGTCAGAGGAACTGCAGGTGTAAGAGATGGAGGGTGCAGACATGATCAAAAGGCTCGCAAAAGACTTGGCAATGCAGGTGGGGCGCAAAAAAAAAAGCAAATTTATACGGAGGCGAGATATACAAACACGTACACATCGATGCCAAAGGTCCAAAAAAAAACCGCTTTAACCGCTGTCATAAGACCACCGTATCTGAGAACAGTGCCAAAATGGGGTATTGTGTATACCCAAACAGAGAGACAACCCCAAACTGCGTTCGACGGAAGGCGGTTACCGGAACAGTGACGCAGTGAACTTACATGTAGAGCGCAAACAACGTCCAAGAATGGAATTCCAAGCGAATTGTAACACGGGTCGGATCAGACTGGACGTCGCTAGGAACGTTCGGCGTGATGCTAGGAGTGACCGGCTAGGCGGAGTCTGAACCATTGATGAGACACGAGACACGTAGGGCGGAGGCCAGACAAGTATATGAGGACCGAGGTGGGCGCGAATAAAGTCTGAGAGATCAAAGTACGGTGGTGAGCACGAGGACGCCGCACATGGGAGGAAAATGACGGTCGCCGAGACCAAGCCTGCGAATCGTGGCCATCATACGAGCAGCGTCACGACCGGGAAAAGCATCGGTTACAAGGAGACGGAGATTGGAAGGCCATCAGAGTCGTGAAGAAATCAAAGGACTTGAAGACACGGTTGCCAGTAGCAGCGTTTAGACGCTGGGAGTACTCGGTTGATTGGGCGCCGTGATGCTGTCAGGTGCTCCAGCGGAGCAAGGTTGTTCAAAAAAACAATATGTTTGGATGGATCAAAGGGCACAGGGATATGGGTAGATGTCAAGTGGCAAAACTCGTTCAAACGCTGTCCAGTTCACTCTTATATCCCCCCCCGGCGAGATGGCGTATGCTATGAGTGCGATGGCGTGCTTGCTTCACGTCACGTGCAACGCAGGAGTAATATGCCAAAACAGGAAATGAACCTCGGACTCGACCTTGGCGATTTGATGGTTGGCACTCTTGGCATTTTGGCATCTTCTCCAGCCGGACGATATCTCATCCACTCGCATGAAAAGCGCAAGAAGGAACGTCGCGACCAGGAACGCACCCGAAGACACAGTCGTCTCTGATTACGGTCTGCATACACCTCATTAACATAACAACAACGACGGCGGTGAGTACTCCAAATAATGAGACAATACATACAATTCGTGCTACTCGTGATCCCATACCACAATGTCGCGTAGCTCTTACACCCGGTACCCGATCTAGCCTCTATCGCGTCAATAACCCACATGACCTCCCCCGCTCGGCTCGACGAGCATATCACATCGTCACGTTATTCCATACTCCCGACTTGCCCTCCCTCTTCACCCTTCTTCTGGAGTTCCTTTCTGGCCTTGTCGACCTGTTCTTGGACGTATTCGATCGATTTGAAGTATTTCACTGTCTTGACGTGGAGTTCTAGGTACGAGGTGAGAAATGATCATGTCAGTTCTGGGATGGACGTACCTGCGGTGGCATCCTCGTCGACGACGATCAATGCCCAGGGGTGGAGTTGAAGTCCCGAGAGCGTCCACTGCGTACCATTGAGCATCCAACCGTCCAAACAAAAGCAAAACTCACCAAATGGTTCACACCCTCCTCTACTCAAACGAACCCACCCCCACCAAAAGAAAAGAAAAGTCAGTACCCCGTGGTCCAAGCACACACGCGATCCTATTCGACGACGACAATACATACCGATCGCTTTACTGAGGGCAAGACTCTTGCGAAGACCGGTGACGACGACAACGACTTCGCACGACTCGAGAACGGTGGCGACACCGACGGTGAGGGCCATCCGAGGGACCTTGGATACGTCATTGTCAAAGAAGCGTGCGTTGGCGAGGATGGTGTCGTAGGCAAGGGTTTTGATACGGGTGCGGGACGCGAGGGAGGAGCCTGATTGGGAGGATGATAAGATGGGATCATCATTACGTCATATCGGAGAGCACGGACCGGGTTCGTTGAAGGCAATGTGACCGTCCTCGCCGATACCGGCGAGAAAGAGCTCGATTCTGCCGTAGGACTTGATGGCAGCCTCGTATGCGTTGCATTCAGCGACAAGGTCGGGTGCGTTGCCGTCGAGGATATGTACTTGGGAAGGGGGTATATCGACTTGACGGTCATGTGAGCGCGCAAGTGTCAACGATGAGAGGGGCACATACTATGCGAAAAGAATTCGCGGAACATGAAGGTGTGGTAGGACTCGGAATGGTCTTTTGGAAGGCCGACATACTCGTCCATGTTGAAGGTGACGACATGTTTGAAGCTGGCGGTTCACGTCATGGACAGCGCAAGGAGATAAGATGAATTACGGACGAGAGCTTTCCCTCCTTGACGAGCTTGATGAGTGCCTTGTAGGTGGGGATCGGGGACGACCCAGTGGGCAGACCGAGGACGAATGGCTTGTCTGCGGTGGGTGCGAAATCGTTTATGCTGTGGAGGGCATGAGAGAGGGATTGTGAATAAAAGGGAGAAGCAGACCGCTTGGCGATGTAGTTGGCGATGTAGTCACCGACGGCGGTGGGGTCGTCGCGGATAATGAGACCTGCAGTACGCCGTCAGATGGGTCCCGCTCAGACACGACATCGCTCACGCATGGTGAAGTGGGGAAAAGAAAGCGGTACAGCGATCAATCGGAGGTGTCTCCAAGCGTAATAACCCGAATGACCCCCATCCCTTCGACGCACGCTCACATTGCGATTGGCTAGCATACACATGGTTATCTTCTTTCCATTTACGGAATCCGCCACGTCATCGCTGGTTCCGTGCCATAATTTTGCTGTCTCCCCCACTAGGACCCTGAATTGCTGTGGTAGAGTCGTCGAGAGTCTTGCAGATAGGCTCGCTTCCTCGGACATCCACGGCCCTGACTCGAACCTCCTTGTCTTATCGCACTTCTGTCCGCTCAGGTGCACATGACGTCGGCGAACACGGCGCGGGTGCGCCACTCGAGAGACTGCTTATGGTCTAAGCAGTGGAGGTGTATATCGGGCGTGGCCAAGGAAGCCCTCGATCAGCTAAAGCCTTGTCCAAAGATAGGCTCTTTCCGCTCGAATACTACTAGCACTCCAGAGCATGGAAGATCGCCGGTCGAGTCCTCAAGAAGGGTTCTATAATGAAAATATGGCCAATGTAGCCCGACGTGGCATCATGCATCATGTCGTATATGCCCACATGCGTGGACAACATGCGGGCGTCCTCCAAACATGGCATGTGCCACTGCTTACACAAGGGAATCAAGGAATGGTGCCTGCCCGTGTGATCCCAACTTGCTGCAACCGGCTGCAGGTTTCAGTGGACCAAGCTCTTGGTCCCGCCGGATCATGTACAGCACCATCATTCACTCCATCTCCATTCAATTGTTGACGTTTCCCCTACGGTCATTCTGTGATCGACCGACAATTCGGCACTGGGCAATCATAAATAACAGGTGAAGCGCCACATCCGTGGCAACTCCCGCTACGGTTATACAGTAATTACAAAAAAAAGGTACTTAGTGACACATCATTAGAAATGGATCATATAGCGAAAGAAAGTAGAACACATATTCTTCTGCTGGGAGGACTCATAGGGTACCAACCACTGTATTGTTTGCCACAGCAAGGATTATATTCTGGAGTGCACACATGCCTGTAAAAATTGTTTCAGTAAATGTTCACTGTAGAGTCACCAGCAAGAGGAACCATGACACCATGCAAAGCACAACAGTGATGCAAAATTTTTGTCCTGTTCAGAATGACATATTGTCCATGCATCAGAACCTGATCCATCAGAGCACAGCACCTCTTCAAGCATATGCACTGAGTACCACCAACAAGCATTGTCAGACAATGTAGAACACAATGAATATTTACTGCTAGCCACCAACACAGATGAACCACTCCCAGTAACAGGGATAGCAGGGATTGCAGCCTCCTTGGGAATTGAGGGGGAAACACAATGAGAAACATCACAGTGAGCAACATCTGCAGTGAAACATTTGCAACCACAGATGCACTGTTGACAGACACAATGGAAGGTAAAATGATACACAGATAAATGAAATTGTCAAAATGACCAACAATGGAGTGACCATTGACACACACAAGGGGTAAGAGCAAGAGAAGGTTGAGTGGTTAAAAGTGAAAACAAGCATGAAAACAAAGAGTTCCGCCAATGAGCATGTTCAGAGGATGTAGAGCACAACATATCTTCATCATGCCACTCCCAAGCAAGGCTGGGCAAGAGTGAGGGCAAGGGTGAGGGCTGGGCGAGGGTGTCAGTGAGTGCCAGGTGAGGGCAAGGGCAATGGTGAGGGCGAGAGGAGTGATGACACAATGCGTGCAATCATGCATGTCGTGCCATTGCCAAGTGAGGAGGGTGGGTGAGGGCGAGTGAAATTGTACAAACCAGGTTGATGACTATTGCTTTTGTCTATTTGAGCTTGATGACCTCTGTGTATGGGATGTTTTTGCACAGGTAGACAAGGTGCAGAAAAAAAGAGTTCTAGACAATGCAAATCATGTCCTCAATGTGGAAGAGTTACAGTATGGTCTCCAGCCATTTCATTTTCCTCTTCAACCATGTCTCTCTGCTCCTGCTGCTCACGCAGTCCCTTGGAACCCCCCTCCCTTCCCATGCTTCCCTTTGACCCCACCCTGGATTACTCCTGGGGCGATACCTTAGACTGGGACTCCTTCCTGGAGTCTATATTCTCGGAGTGTTACAAACCAATGGTTCGACTCTCTCTTATTCACCTTTACTCACAACGTTAGAAACATTGGCCTTCACTTCCTTGTCCTGTGGACGAATAGTACCGTTACTCTGGACCTCTATCCCCTTTGTGTGTTGATCTCCTAGATCTACACAGCCCTCCTTCCCCTGTTTCACCTTGGCAGTCTTACTGCCCCCATTTGATGTACCATTAGACCGGTTCCCTTCTTCCTTTCGGAACCGCGCTGCCTCTTTGATCCCATCGCCTCAAGGCATGCCTACCAGCTTCCTCGGGGTGTTTCCCCATTCTGATTAGTCTACTATCGCGCATAGCTTGGTCTGTGTGCGATCCTGTAACATATATAAACCCTTGCTGTGTAGAACTGGCTCCCCAGCTAGTTCTACGCAATATACCGCGTATCTTCTGGCCTGTTAGGAATCCCTCCTAAGTCTCCTGGCTACTTCAGAGTGCCAGCTACTAGT
>JBBPNY010000320.1:0-22808 GCA_038091165.1 Rubroboletus pulcherrimus
CCGCCGAAACTGGCATCAAACGAAAGTCAATTCCACCTTCCACAGAGGATGAACGCGCCGAAAAGCGTGCCAGAAAGGAGGTTGAAGACAACCACGCGGCGATGGCTGTCGATGGTACGTCTGTCATTTTTTAACCGTTGCACCACGGGATGACCCGTGTCTGTAGCACCTTCCAGCATTGCCTCGAAGGAAGCGAAACTGTTCGATTTGCAGCAACAACCACCCTCAGAGAATGTGGTGAAGAAACCGAAGATGAAACGTTTCGACGCAGTCAGATTACTGCAAGCACACAAGGCTGAAGTGAGTTTTGCGCAAGTCAATAATAACACACAGTGACGAAGCCTCTAGGTTTTCGTAGTCGCTTGGAGCCCAACCACAGCGGGACAGCTGGTATCGGGGTATGCGCTGAATGAATCGATTGATTCCAACGTTGACTTGACTCATAACACGTCAGATCACGCGATGCCACAGTCCACTATTGGAATGTTCCGTTCGGTTCATATGAGGGATCCCCAACCACCCCTCCGCGGCCGACATTAACATTATCCAACCTTGCTGCCTCTTCCCAAGCCGACTTGACATCCATTGATTGGAGTCCTGATGGTTCGCTAGTTGCGATAGGATCATACGACGCAATACTTCGAATTTGCTCCTCTGCAGGAAAAGCTTATCTCACAGACGACCACCATAAGGTTGGACGAAATCCACGTTTTCACAGTGGGTTTTACTGATACCTGGCAGGGCCCCATTTTCGCTGCCAAGTTCTCTCCTTCAGGACAATGGATAGCTACTGCGAGCTTGGACAGCACATCATGCGTGTGGGACATCAAAAACAATAAACTACATCGACAATATCGAAACCACGAAGGTAACGTGTTATTGGGATCCACGAGGAACTCACCTTATAAGGCGTGTCAGAAGCTTGTTGTCTGGATGTTGACTGGATTGACGACTCTACGTTCGCCAGTGGCGGGAGTGATCGTGTGGTTCACATCGTTTCCTTGAACGGACCCAAACCTATTCAAACTCTAAGGTATGTTGGTTGACCGAAACACTCGTTACTGAACTTTACGCTGGAGCAGAGGACACGAAGGGGAATTGAATATGCTTAAATGCAACTCATCACGGACGCGCCTGGCTACCTGCTCCGATGACACGACCGCCCGGATATGGAATATTGAACACTTGCACTCGGAAAAGTCGATATCTACTCACGTTGTTCTGAAGGGCCACAAACGATGTCTGACATCCGTTAAGTGGTGTCCGAATACCCAGGCAGGGGAGCACGAACTGGTAGCAACGTAAGCCAGCTGAGTCGGATGCAATGTGCATGATCTCACTCTGCGACAGGGCGTCGTTCGATTTTACAGCCCGGTTGTGGGATTCGGTGACAGGGGACTGCTTGAAAGTCTTCACGGATCACACCAAATATGTGTTTGCCCTGTCATTCAGCCCAGATGGCACTCTACTGGCGAGTGGCGGTGGGGATGGCTCATTGAACATGTATGATGTCAAGGTAAGTAGAGATCAGCCACTCGAAGCGAATGAAGGGCTGATTATTGGTGGAGACGCGAGAACGGACTTGGTCTTGGTGTTGCGGAGAGAAGACGGGTATTTTCGAGATTGACTGGAAGAGCTGGGGTGAAAGGAGTCTGATTGCGCTGGCAATGGAGCACAAGGTGGTCGGTGTCATCGAACCAGCGACATTGCCTCGGCTATCGTAATGACTTATTTATTTATTTTGTTATATTCTTGGGGGTTCTGATAAGTCTCTTATTTGCTATCATTTGATGACGTCGACACCAATGAATGCTGACTAATTGGCCTTTCATACTTGCTACTCCACCATGTTGTCCCTTGGACTCTCCTGCGCTCCCAAGCCAACCCTGCCTCGCAGCGCACTACAGGCCGCTGTGCGCTTAAGAGTCCAGCCGCTCTCCAGCCGCTTTGGCACCTTCAAGAATGTCGTCCAGAAGCACCCTACCACACTCTCCCCACATCCTCCGTACAGGGCTTCCCGCACCATGATAACAGATGCGCAGACTGTTACACCAACCTCCTCACAAGACGCTTGGAAGAAATTTGCAATCACGGCCGTGCGTAGCAATAGCCTGTACCTCCGTCTGTTGATCCAAGTGTGTAGGCCGCCGTGGCAGGCACGGTCGTCATTGCAGAAGGCTTCTTGAACAGAGACACTCGTGACTCATTGACTACTGCCGAACAGTCCTATTTGCATGATAGTTTCAAGTACACTGGGGGTGGCCTTGTTCTTACGGCACTAGCTGCCAGGACCATGTTCAGGTCTGGGGTTGCGTTCAGAATCATGTCAGCGAATCCATGTATGTATTGGTTCCGACTCCTCTCAGCATTCTTGGTGTGACCGTACCATTACAGGGCTTGTACTCGGTGTGAGTCTTGCGGGGAGCATCGGCTCTATGATGGGAGTCTATTACACCCCCCCGGAAAGAACCGTGCAGAAGCACCTTTTCTGGCTGGTAAGTCACCGGCATTTGATAAAATGTATTAGCTAACTCTCCGTAGGGGTTCAACGCGTGTCAAGCGGCAACACTGAGCCCATTGTTTTTCCTTAGTCCAGCCATTTTGTCCCGTGCTGCGCTGTACACGTGTGGGGTCGTTGGTTCCCTGTCTTACGTCGGCGCCACTGCAAAGTATGTCTGTGTGTTGCTCTCTTGACGTAGCACCCACATATTGGACAGGAATGACAAGTATCTGTACATGGGTGGTCCACTTCTCGCTGGTGTGACCGTCGTAGCCCTCTCCTCACTGGCTCCTATGGCCCTCCCGCTTGGTATGCGTGGGCTAGCTGTCGCCGAGTCGATCTCTCTTTATGGCGGTTTAGCCGTGTTTGGTGGATTTGTGCTTTATGAGTGGGTATTACCCAACTTTATGCCACACATTTGTCCCTAACTTCTTTACTCAAGTACTCAAAAGATTCTGCAACATGCACGTCTGGCAGAAATGGGTGCCATTCCCAGGGACCCCATGAAGGAGGCGATTGCTTTGGAGCTTGACATGATCAACATCTTGTGAGTGTGATACCGGTCAGCTCGAACGCACACTGACACTGCCCTAGCGTCCGTCTCGTTCAGATCCTCATGATGCGCTCCAACAACAGGAAGTGATTTACATGATCTTGGCATGTGGCATGTCTTGAATTGACTTCTGTTGGTCTTTTCACTCGTCACTTGTAGCCATCCCGATCCAATGTAATTATCATGTTCCAATTGTTTTGCTCGAAATCCACAGCCATTATACAGTATGGCTACGAAATGCCTTTGCCTAGGTCTTGTAGGATGCTAACAAAGCTTCCAGGATCAACAATCTCGGTACCACCGTAAGTGAGGCGCTTCCCCGTCTTGGCCGCCCACTCTTCAAGATTCCCATACTCAACGTAACTTGCGCCTCCCACGATGAACACCATACCATCCGTAAATGCCATACGTCGTGCTCTGCCAGCACTTGATGCACCACTAACTCCGAGTCCACCGCCAGTTCCGGAGACGCCCAATCCCTGGATATGCCGAGGTGCACGGGGATCCAGGAACAAATATTCATCAGTTTCTTGCAAAGATTGGTTCGATGCAGCTGATGAATCCATCAGTGCCTCAGCGAGTCGCGTCACAGGTAACAGTTTGTTTGCCGGCAGGAAATTCTTTACGCCTGAAATTAGGTTTTCCAAGCCACCCTCTTTCAGACGGTCAGTGAGCTGGAAATAAACATCTGATCAACTGGCAAGGAGAGAGCTCCTCCAAAAACATTACGAACTTTGTTCCCAAGAGCCGTAAAACCTCTGAATAGTTCCCCTTGACCACCGAGAACCGGCGTAGATGTCCCACCGACAGCGGCGGAGACAGTCATACGTGAGATTTCTCTAGTTCGGCGAACATACTCGAAGGCTGCCGTATCTGCACCTGCACTCTTGAGTTCCTTCTCCAGTTCGGCAATATCATCCTTGGAAATTGCATTGTCAGGTGAAGAGAGGTAGAACACGAGGACAAGACGGAGCTTGTCCTCAGGTCCAAAAGCTCCGTCTGGCCGAGGGGCACGAAGCGTCTCTAGAATCGATGACACTGTCTAGCAACTCAGACCGTGAGGCTACGTCATGGAACAACGACCCGGGACGCTTACTTGCTTACTGACCGCTTCTTCGGTGCTGAACAGTTCATCAAGGCCTCTCT
The DNA here is from genome assembly GCA_038091165.1 of Rubroboletus pulcherrimus. Taxonomy (NCBI): domain Eukaryota; kingdom Fungi; phylum Basidiomycota; class Agaricomycetes; order Boletales; family Boletaceae; genus Rubroboletus; species Rubroboletus pulcherrimus. The sequence goes on from JBBPNY010000320.1 coordinate 4,200, forward strand.
TCTTGATTTGCTCGAGCAATGCCGTGGCGATATTCATGTGCGTGTCAAGCGTCGCCTTACGAGCAGTGAGTTCGGGAAGCTGTGTTATAGCGGTCTTCAAGTGTGCCGCATTCGACGAAAGGTCGCTGTATGATGTCAAATGCATGCTTTTAAACATTTACCGTAGCACCGACTCACAGTTGCGAAATATCATTGACATCACTCACACCCGTCGATCGTGTAATCTCTGCGGCGTCTTGCTTATACTTGTTCAACTCGGTGTCAATGTCCTCGGCAACTTGAGGGAACGGGTTTGCAGCATTTTTTGCCCAGAAAAAGTCCTTCGAATCGAGATCGTACGAACGCTTTTGTGGGCTGGTGACAACGACGCGATTAAGCTTAATCTCAAGACAATCTGATACAAGGGCTTGGTATGTCCAGCCATGAGAGACCATGGAAACAAGGTCCACATTCCTGTCCAGGATGAGCAGCACTTAAGGTCATTGATCAGGACGAGGATGAGAAGAAAAGGTATGAAAAATTCGCACGTGGCCTTTGCAGATTGGACAATCCAGATGAACCCTGTGAGAAGAGCGTGGTCGTTCCATGGGCGCGTGAAGCGGAAAGTAACGCATCTCGAATCTTAACGTCGAGTTTCTTGGCGACCATTTCTGCTGCATTGCCTTTGGGAGAACGGATGATCGGGACGTGTCCTGTGGATCGATTAGATTACAGTGAACGTTTAGCAACTGCTGGGAGCGCGTACCCGCGGTCACAACGGCACTAAAGATCCCACTGGCGACGCGTTCAATCTCGTCCTCGATCTGTTGTTCAGTCGACGACGGGGAGCTGAGAAGTTTGTACGAATAATACGGCTTGGGTTGAGATGGGCCTGCTTGGGCCACTGGAGACGGCAATGGCGACAGCAAGGAGAATAGAGACGGTGACGGTGCGATAAATGATAGATATTGGTCGACGACCTGATATAGAGGGCCCATCAGAGTGAAACCTGCCCCAACACAGAACAGTGAGCAGACCAACCTGTTCCACCGACTCCCCTGTACCAGAAGCAGCGACCGTAGCTGCAAGCTCCTCAAGAAGTGCACGAGGTAATGGCTCGACAAAATTGAGGTGGAAGGATTCGTATAAACACTTGTCAAGGTCCTCCGATATTCGGCGTATGTTTGCCAAAGTCGGCGCGACAAAGTAAACGGCGGGAACGTCGGGCAACGGGGGACGCAGTGAGTGTAGCTGACTGTCACGATGTGAGGACGAAGAAGAAGGATACAATAAAGCTGCGTACACGTGCAGAGTCACGCCAGCATCGCGAAGATCTTGGACACGAAGTACTGTTGCCAGGACGTCTTTCGTTTGCTGATCCAAGACCAGTACTTTCCAGACCAAAGGGGCAGTGGATGCTGGGGCTTTGACTGCGGGTGCAGGCTTGGGCTGGTTGGAGGTACCGGACGGCGCAGTTGCATCTTGGGAGATACTGAGGTTGAGTAACGCGAGCAGAGCGTCTGTCTGTGCCTGTTGCAAAGTTGTAGGGGCGATGGCCTGGCGTAGGGTGAGCAGGGCGGCATCGACGGTGGGCTGAAAGACTTACATGCTTGAGCGCAGAGCTGGCCATGCTCATTGGACGAGTTTAGACTTAAGTCACTGGTACAGTCTGACAACGCGGTGTCACGTGTACATGTTACCGCTCACAACTAACAATCAGATTTCATATCATTACATAGCGTCGACAATGGCGATGTCTTTCGCCATTTATCGATTATCACCCGCCCAGCGCAAGAAGGGCCCGACGACATAGATCTCGCGCGTCCCGAGACTTTCATGCTCCTAAATTGACGTCGAGGCAACCTCGTCTCTGAGTTGGTATTCCGGGGCAGATTCGGACACTGACTACTGCAACAACCAATTAGCACCTGGTATCCAACCCCTTGCTCAACTCCAGCAACCAGGTCCTCACGTCCCAACTCCTCTAAAAGGGGTCACATCCCCCCGTTCTTGCTCTCCCCCATTCTTTTACTACTGGTACGCCTTGTCGTGTCCTTTCACAGAAATAGCGCAACCAACCTTCTTGGCAGCACAAACGATCTAACATGGGTTGCGTACAAAGTGCTCCTCGTGAATGATCGCAGCGTATTTCTCTCGTGATAGGGACCGTGGCTTTCGAGGCAAAAGGAAGGCGGGAATTCAGGGATGTTGGTAGACGGCCAGTAGGGCAGGACTCCGCCCCATGGGTAGGAGGCCACAAAACCTTTATGCTGCTCAAAGGTGGACAAGACCTTTTCGTACAAGCGGACACTGAATAACAATCGGGTGTTCAAGCTCTGCCGGGCACGATACGAGTCGTGTAAATGTGAGCGCTCGCGACATATCCTCTCGTGTATGGTGAGTGACTCGACCCTACGTTACAGACCTTGCTGCTGCAGGCTGTCCGTAGCAGAACGTGGTACTTGTATTATACTCTCGTCACATACTTATTCCCGGTGGTTGTTTATTTTGTTGTGTTTGATTGCGGCCCGCTTCGCGCTGTCCAAGGCACATAGCGCTTACCCCTCGTTCGTCGTGCTTTAACGACAGTTGATGGGTCGCATCGTTACCAAGCTGATGGATAAGAATAAGCGCGCGTGAGGTGGAGCCCAGGATAATGGCGTGATATTTTGAACGGAGGATGTCAACCTGCGACGAACGGGACTCACAGTGATGCAATGAGTTCCCAAGCGATCGGTAACTCGGTCGTGATATGTGAGTCCTATAGACTATTATCAACCAATGGAAAGAGTCTCTCATCGGCTGAGTGGAGCAAATGTGTTTCAGTTGACACATGGGTGGTGTTCTTGCGGCCAACCGTCACCAGAAACGAAGTTTTCACGGTGGAGCAACAAATAGTGGCCGTTAATAGTGGAGCTTTGAACTTCGACAAACACACATGTCACCGCATGAGGCGCGCTTGACAGATCCATGGGTGTCCACTGGGCCTGTGTGCAGCCGGAGTATTGATCTGCTGATCCCAGCAACAGCGATGCCGGAAGTGACTAGTGACTGGCAGCGGTTACACAGGTGGAGCAAGACCAGCAGTTTGGCGGGCACCATCATTTATATTCTCACTCCCTCCCCTTACAGCTCCACCGGTCCCCTCTCCTCTCTCCATGTTCTCCGATTCACAACCCGCGCCATCAAGGGCTTGCAGTGATCAAGGGCTTGCAGTGATCCTTTCGCATCCTATTCCCAAGCACTCCACGATTATACCCTCCGCCTCTGGACAGAATCTCGGAGAATAGCAGAGGAAGAGGCACGATCCAGAGCTGCTCGCAAGGAAGACCCTTCTCGCAGACGAAGGGAGATCGAGACCCCTCGTTCCCCCAAAACATCAAAGTCGAGCCGTACATGAACTATCCATGTGCATGGACACCAGTTTCTTACGACCAGTCTTTCCTTCGGTATCGTCACATTGCAGCCTTGTGGTCACTCCGTCGCCTAACGCCCAGCTCATCCAGTGAACGCAATCTACTATCCATGTATCCCTGCAGATCAGCAAATTCTTGTATTCTACCAATATCATCTCGACTCGATGGCTGTTTCGGCCTCAGTGTAAATGGTCAGCACGCTGTCGTCGCATCGGTCAGTCCCTGTGCGTCCACCCTGGCTCATCATTCGATGCTTTGGTTTGATGGTTGACTCGTGATTTAATCTCCATAGAATTCTGAACTCACCGTCGTTCTTCCAGCAGGACGCTTGCTTCCCCGACGTTGAATTCGTCGTAATGTTGTTGCGACGGACACGGATAATACTAGAAAGATTCTGAATCCTTAGCTCGATCTAACTGTACTCGTGTTGCTGATACTCGACGGTGCAACGATGCGCGCTCGTCAGACTGCAAGGGTTGGGCTTCAAGGACGATTATGTGCCCTGATTACGGCGAGAGGATCACGTTCGGCGGGGTTGGCGTACTTGCAAGCGATGAAACCCTGGAGGTTCAGCATCTTGCTTGGCCTAAACGGTCCATGTTCATTCAACCCCCGGTGGCGGGTGTTGACGTTGACTTCCCGTAAGAATTTAGGAAATAGGGAAGATCAGATAGCGTCGGCTAAACCCAGAGATAAATAAGTCTGATAAATTGATAATCGAGTCTTCCGGTGAGATTTCACGGAGCGCTTTTACACTCAACTGTAGAATTTATAGACCTCCTGACCCATCATCGCATATGCAGAGTTCTGGTTCTGCAAACCTGAAGGAACTCGCTCTGAATGCTGGGTCCGTGGTGTGGATGTGACTCGGATGCAAAGGATATGGGTGGCCGAACTGATCTGGACCATGCCATGGCTGCGTAGTGGCGACTAGAGGCAGGGTATGTAGATCGGCTGGTTCCAAGTCAGCGGAGCGAAGAGTCGAGACGAACAGGCCATTTTAGCAAAGGGTCTCAACAAAGCCGAAAATAGCGCTCTCAAGCGAAATTACGGTTTACAGACGGTCGATAAGATAGAGATTGCAACGTCGCGCGTGATGCGCGACATTGGTCGACGACAGCAGCTTGACACGTAACCTATTCGAGACCTGACTGTCATTTTCCTGCTAAATATAACAAAAAAAAAACGTCTCTAAATCCTTACGGACTGATAATCACAGGTAAGCAATTACTGGTGCTTAGTCGACCTTGAAGTGCTCCAGCGAGATGCGCTAGGACGCCCGGTTCAGCAGGGATTGATGTGAGCACGTTCGTGAACTAAAGCGGGGAAGTGCGATGAGCTTGCGTGGAAAATTGATGGATGGTGCGTACGCGTTGTTTGCTCGGCTTGCGGATACTCACATAAAAGGGCCCTCATGATGCAAACGTCGCGGTGCTCTCTGATTTTGCGGCAAAATGTCGGTCGGGCGCACAGCGTGGCTCCTTGCTGTGGTGCTCGCCTCCACCAGCGCGCTTGTGAGCGAGCAACCTCAGTCCGCGTATACTGTACTCCACGTATTACAACAACCTTTGCCATCCTTAGCACGGAGTGTTCCCCTTCTTACTCACTGATCCCAATATCATTCCCCAGGTAAGGCCCCAGCGACTCACAAAACAGTTACCTCTGATCTGCAAGCGAGAAAGACACGTCAGATCTTCACCCACTCCCTCCCGTGGCCAGTCCTTCGAAACTTTTGGAACAAGCGATCGTACAGGTCAAGTCAATCTCGGTCAACCCAATCTTCGGCACGAATCAATGTGCGCGCTGCCAGGCATCACTGGAGGTCGCAAAGTTTCTTGCGCTGAGCGCACCTCACCAAGGGCCAAATTTCACTGTCGCCCTCTGCGAATACTTCAATTACCATCGACGTGTGAAGCGAGCTATGGCCCTCTCACCCTCGGGCCGGTTTTCACGCAGGTCATGTCATTTGCCGATGTCGGGGGTTATGACGGACAAGTGAGTGTCTCGTTAGAGAAATCCATGATCTCAGATCTATTTTACTCTCCAGCTTATCTGTGCCCAATTCCTTGGACTTTGCTCTTACCCGGACACCTTACCTTTGAATATCACAGGGTGGTTTGCCAAGCCGAAGCCGAATCCCTTCCTGTTCCGAAGCAATCCAGCGGCGAGCGTCTGAGAGTGGTGCACGTGTCTGATCTCCATATCGATCCTCGCAAGTGTTTTTCCCTCCTTTTGGTTGTCATCTCTTGTCCCCTCGGGCTTATCGACTTACAGGTTTTGCTAATGGGGCGGAGGCAAACTGTACCAGCGGACTCTGTTGCCGTGAAAATGCTTATAACCGGCAAAGCCCACAGACGCCATTGCTACCAGCACCTCGATTTGGATATTTCTTATGGTGTGTGCTTTACTATCTCTTGTATGCGCTGAACTACATCTCGGAGCTTTGTAGCGACTCCCCATATTCATTGATCACTGCCACTCTCGAGGCTATCCCTCCCTTGGCTGGAACAGGGACAACTGGATTTAATTTCACGCTCTATACCGGGGATTTGCTGGCCCATGATCCCAACAGCCAACAATCGAGGTGAGTCAGGCAGTAGCCCTCAGATGTATTATTAAGCACGTATCAAAGGGCTAGGCTATATCGAGTATTCAGAAATAACGTGGCAAAGGGTGTTATTCACTGTTCTGAAACATCTTTAGGTTGTATTGTTCGATCTCCTCAAACGCATGCTTGGGCCAGGTCCAGTATATGCGACGCTAGGTAACCATGACAGCTATCCATCTGATGTAGCGGCGTCCTATTCTCTCGGTGGCAAGTTGGGTCAGTAGTTTGGGTGGTATGTAGATTCCACGTCATAAGAGTCTTTTACCATAATGACATGCATCTAGGCTGTATGATCATGTCACTGCACTCTGGAATTACGAAGGCTGGTTGCCGGAAGATTCAGTCGAGTACTCACGTGCACACTATGCGGCATACGTGGTAAAACGAACAGACGGACTGAGGATCATCAGTTTGAATACAAACTTATGTACGTCGTTACGAGTGGACTACGTGGTGCCGATATCAACAGCGTGGTTCATTCTTTCTAGGGTATCGGTTAGTGGCTTCACCTTCTCATCTATCGTGGTCTGAGCCATCCATAGATCGAACAACTTCAATTATATCAACGCTTCGCACCCAGATACTCCGGCATGATGAGGTTCCTGACTGACGAATTACAAGACGCCGAAGATGCGGGCGATCGAGGTACATAAACGGTCAGCCAGGATACAGTCCATACTGACGGAAGGACAGCCTGGATTATCGGTCATGTAGTCAGTGGTTGGGACGGTTCTAACTCACTAATGAACCCAACAAATCTATGTACGTGTACCTGCCAAGGTCCCGGCCTCGGCTGAAATTCTCCGTTTAACAGTCTATCAAATGTAAATGTTCTTGTTTATTGTATCCTCATCGCCTGCTTAATGAGATTTACAGTGTCGATCCCTTCTCTCCTCGCGTCATCGCGAGTCAGTATGGCGATCTCCCGCTTAAGTGGCTGGCTAACCCTGGTGCAGATATCTTCTGGGGTCATACTCATGAGGATCAGGTGTCCGTAAGTCCTTTGGAGCATCCGTCCATTTCATTTTTGACAACTGGACGTAGATCTATTACACAAACAATGCCACAGTAATGAATACTGACACTGCTCAAACATTATCCTGGGCATGTTCCTCTTCACCTCCTCGTTCCAATTCCGCTGACCCTTCCTAGACTGGGCCTGCAGTGACTCCTCTGAAAAACTTGAACAGCGCTTTCCGCGTTTATGAGGTCGACTCTGCTGTAAGTCCATCACGTTCTTGGAGCAATAGATACTAATCCCGGATTATTCATAGACTTTTGAAGTTCTTGACGCTCACACGTGAGTTCTGTCGCATCTCGTAGTCACAGAAGCAGCCATAACGTTGTTTCGACAGCTATAAAACCGCTGTCGACACGTTCAGTGCTCTAGACCCCCAGATTCAATATGGACCCACATTCGAGTTTGAGTATAGTACCAGGGAAACCTACGGTGCAAATATACCCTGGAGCGACAATGACCCGTTGAACGCAACTTGGTGGCAGCTTGTGACTGAGCGTGAGTCCTTCGGACAGCAGTCTGACCTCCAACTGACCCTGATCGTTGCAGAGATGGCTATTAACTCCACCTTAGTCGAGGTATGTGGACACCTTGTTGAAGTTGGGACTGAACCCTGTTCCTGACAAGTAAACCAGATCTTTAACACCTATCAGGGCAAGAGCTCCATTCTCACCCCTCCGTGCACCGGAGAATGTGTGACTGCCAGAATCAGTTACATCCGCAGTGGATCTGGCAGCATTGCTCTGGAGAACTGCCCGCAGGGATACGGTTCGGTTCAATAGGTGCCTCTGACTTTGGAAATCACCTTCAGAATGGAAGATGTCAAAATACCGGAACTCGGTTCTCTGTATCTATTTGAAATCCTCGACTTTTAATGGACTAGGAGGATGTTGTCTGCCCGAAATTTCAAGCGCGCTACCAATACCGTGCTGGTTTTACAGCTGTTTATAGGCCTGATCCTGTGCTAATTTTAGAGTCTGCATTTCAACGGGCCACTGGCAACAAAGAGTTTGAAGACCCTCAGGCTCGTCCCGCCGAGTCAGACAGGTTCCAACAGGCCGCTGCGCAGGAGGAGGAACTGGAAAGAGATTGGCCGGGCACCCCAAAAGAACTCGATGCACGATGAAATAAATCAACTGCATATGACCCGGATATATATGTTATGTCTGACCGTTGTTACAAAGTTGGAGAACGAATGAGTACATTCAGACCGTTCTAGCTGCCACACTATCCATGTCAGATCTATCGTCGCCGTCCTCCGGCACCACCGCCAAGTACCACCAGCTTCTTTCCACGTCTACGACCTCCACCCCGTTGTTCAAGCTCATGCCAAGCTGCATCCAGGTCCCACTCATCATCAATCTCTGGAGTCGCGTTTCGGTTAATCGGCTGAGAACGGGACACGGATGGTGCAGAATGAAGTGCAGAAGCAAAGCTTCTTGAACCCCATGCACCAGACGTGGGCTGAGAGGTTGGAACACGTGATGAGAGCTCCTCAGTGTTGAGAGCAGGTGGTGGGTGATCCATAGAATCGGGGACAACGGGGACAACGCTTTCTTCGCGTGACAAAAGTTTCATCCTTTCCTTCACCCTCTCCTCTGCCCGCGCGCGCGCGCGCTCGTCTTTCTTCTCCTTCTCCTTCCTTCGTGCCGTCCTCAACTTGAGTGCACCTTCAAAATTCTTCAGGCCATCTAGTCCTACAACTCCCTCCAGATCAGCTTCAATAAATACAACGTCCGTACCCTCCGGTAAGTGGGCCAAGTATTTACAGCGTTTGCGCAGGTCGTCATTGACCGTGCCTTCGGCAGCAGACTCGACGCGGACAGTAATTTCGTCAGGAAACGAGGCGTATCCGTTGTAATGGGAAAGTAAGATCTTGATGTCTAATGGATGTAGGAAGACAGGTAGGCCCGAAGCCGCTTGATAATAGTAATAGGTCTGTGTCGAAGGAGGGGGCGGGTTCAAATTACGACGTTGTCGGTGACTTCTGTTACTAGTGGGCTGCGAGGACCGGTTGGGTTTGGTTGCAAGGTCAAATGTTACCAGTGGAGATGCATCCAACGGTTGTTTATTCGTAAATGATGGCAAACGCTGAGCCGCCAAAAATGCATCCGGAGTCTTGTGCAGGCCGGCGTGCTCAATATCAACCCGTTCACTTCGACTGGTAATGTGTGCGTAGCGACGCTGAAGGTCTTCGTACTCCTTGCGGGCCTTGTCGATAGTCCTGATAAGTAGGGGCGATTCAAGAGCAGCCGCTTTCGCTATTTGATGGCGTAGCTTTTCCTCCACAGCATCAATATACACAATGCTAAGTTCATCTTTCATGGTCATCATCGAGTGCCGTTCGACGCCCAGTATATCTAGATCCTTCGAGAGAGCTGCAATCAGATATTGTGGAGTGGCCAGCATGAACTTGGCGAAGTTATATACGTCGGGCAGGAAATGAAATGGGGCCTGGTGAGGCGGAAGGAGGTCCGAAGGCCACGTCTTTGAGCGAGGGAGTGCGAGAGTGCTGATCTGGGGGCGCTGCATAAGACGCATGCGCATGAAAGAGACTGTACGAGGAGTCGTCTCGAATGGATCATCGAGGGAGCAGGAAAATGAGCTTCCCGAAGCAGCATTATCGCAGTCCTCGCCCGATGAAGTTGATCCTTCAAACCATCTGACGCTCTTGAGTTGTTTCGCATTAACGGAGTCAAAGCAGATGGGACAGCGGGCCCATTTGAGACTGTCCGACAGGCTCAAGTAATGGAGGATACATGGGAAACAGAATACCTGAAATAAGTCAGTAGGGAGGTGAAAACACGACAGTGGACACCAACATGACCGCACTTCGTCATCCTAGGGACAACAGGCGGAGAGAGGCATATAGGACAAGTAGTCAAGCCCTCATCTGGACCCAAAGTCTCCTCACTTCTTGTCGATGCGTAGGCTGACGCTCGCGGGACGATGACCTGTAATATATCTTCCCATTGGAAGAAACTTCAGTAGGAGGGGGTTCAGAAAACAGCGGGACATAAGAGTGGAGAGATCATACATGTCCGGATCCGCGAAATGGACTGTATAGTCTCCCGTGGGGTTCATGATGAACCGATATTGGGCATTCACAAATCCTGGATGGGTGCCAATTGGCGCTAGGTGGGATGGCTGATAAGGCTGGTACTCACTCTCCTTGTTCCAAACGCCATGAGTGGTGGACTTCTTGCCACGCCTGGGCAAGCTTTGTGAATGAGTTTGCCTCGGAGGCAGAGTGAAATTGAGGAGATGATTCAGTGACTGAGAGGATGCCATCTTGGAGGGTCGCTTTGGAGTGTTTTGTCCGGATGGCTCAGAGGCCATCGGGACTGACATAGGCAAGAGATCCCTGATATCGCTCTCTTTCTGTCTTGACGTCGCTGGAGACCTTGCTGGGGCCGTTCCCTCGGAAGGGGAGACTGGCCGCCGAGTGGTCTACGGCGGTTAGCCAAAGCCTCTCTCTGACTCCAGTCGGGGTCACGTGTCACCGCCTTGCTGAGTACTCCTCTGCCCCATGGCGAAGGGAAAAAATCTGAACCCTGCCGATGCCTACCGTGCGTGAAGCTTTCATTCAGCCTTTGATTCACTGTTCACCGGTCTACCTCGCTCAGGAAAGGCGCAACGCAAGAAGGAACTCAAGAAGGCATGTTTTCTTGGAAATATGTGTTTTGCTTCCTAATACATTCTATTGCAGTAGAACAAGGCGGAAAGAGTCAAGACCCGCGACTTTGCTTTGGTCAAGAAAGATACACGAGGCAGGTCCTGTCATTCCTTGTCAGTACTACTCCTCATCATGTCTCAGACTTGGATGATGAAATCGAAAAGCTTGAAGCGAACGGCGAACTGTCAGCCTCAGACAAATCTCGGTTGACGAACCTCAAGAGCGAATTGTCAAAGATCGTGAAGAAGAAGGATGAATATGTCAAGGAGCATCCCGAACAGCACAAGCTCGTATATCGTCCGCGTAAACAGGAAAAGGGAGAAGATCGTAAGGAAGCACTTCCTGTGGAACAGAAAAGAAATCTGTTCAATAAGCATGGCCTTCCTCGGCATCCGGAGCGCAGTATTTACTATGACCCTGTGATGAATCCTTACGGCGTCCCCCCTCCTGGTATGCCTTACATCGAGAGACGTGAGTGTTTAATTGGAAATTATCTTGTCCATGCACTAGACATATTTTCAGCTCTCACCGCGGATGAAGTGGACAGTGGTGAAGACGTCGGAGGTGGGATTTCCACCCCTGTGCTGTATTTTCTTCTATTACTGATTCACTTGAAAACTCAGACGAGGATATTGTCATGCCTGAGGGACCGCCACCCGGTGCCGGTTTGGAGGACTCCGAGAGTGGCAGCGACGATGACATCCCCATGCCAGAAGGACCTCCACCGAGCAATGTGCCAAGTTCGTCTCGTACGCTTGACCTGTTGCGGAATGGTACTAAGGTTATGAGTCGAGCAGACCAGAACAATCAAACGCCGCCAAGTGCAATTACTCCGCCATTCCCGCCCCCCCTTCCGCATATACCGCTGAGCACGCCATCGTTCATACTTCCTCCTCCTCCACCGCCACCACCTGGTTTTGATGGGGGTGGTTATACAAGTCCGCCTGGCGTCATACCTCCACCGCTACCACCTCCCGGCTTTTTTCCTCGGCGGATTCAATCCGCTGCTGCGATTCAAGATCCCCTCTCATCCATCCCTCACCAAACTTACCAAGCACACCGCGCCAGTCAACTACCCCCCGGGCACCCATCCTTGCCTCCAAAGCCCCCCACTGGTGCCCCTGGCACTATCCCTGCAAGTGCAGTGCATGCCAGTGCCATCATCTCGGCTGGACCAGAATTGCGTGACCTGAAAAAAGAAGCAACAGCTTTCGTCCCAGCGTCGCTGAAAAGAAAGAAGGCTTCGGGAGTACCTAGTTCCTCAAAGGTCAACGCCGCGCCATCCGTTAACGTTGGCTTGGAGGCAACGTCCCCTCAGGCTCGACCCGATCTCGTTGGCGTACTGAAGAGCCAGTTTGGAACTGTCGCTGCCCCTCCATCAGATAACCAAGCACCGGATAAAGGACTGAAGGCACCAATTGTGAAGGAGAGAGACGACTACCAGAAATTTGTCGATGAAATGAGCGACTTGCTGGGTCCGCCTGACAGCTTGTGATTGTGCAGACCTTTAGTGGTACCTTTTGCTGTCCAATCGAGGGAACGTGTCTGTTAGCAAGCGATGGTTTCGAATGAGATTATTGTCCCTGGAAACACCACTACGACACGATCTAAGTAATAATGCACGAAGTAGCTCAAAAAGAGAACGTTAGCTTCCGTCCCACGCACCAGTCCACCTGTCGGATTTAAATCTGTTCTAGCATGGGCGAGACCATCTTACTTTGCCCGAGACCGCTTGCACGATATGGTGGTCGTTTTGTTCTCCTCCCTCTCCTCCCCCAACAACCGCCCTTGAAACCTCTGCCAGCGGAACTTTGGTCCGGGATATTCTCCCTTGCCTTATCAGCGCATGCATCACAGCGATCGCATCGCAAGCCCACTCCAAGTGGACCCTCGTGGTGCGTTTCGTTAATGCTGGTGTGCAAATCTTTCCGTGTAAGTCCCGTCAATCAGTTTCGTGTCCATGTATGTCGCTCGAAGGCAGACAGAGTGCAGCCCACTCTGAATCGGCATTCTCCCTTGGATTGCTTTCAACGATGGATACAGGTCACTCCCGCAAAAGTTACTAACGTCCGGCTCACAGGAAGTGGCCTCTCCGCTTCTGTATTCCAACGTGAAGCTCCATACCGTCAGCGGCCTCGACAACTTCACTTTGCAACTTCGCACTGCAGACCAGCTGTGGGATTCCATTCGCAGAATACCATACTCCACGCCCGGAAGATGGGTTCAGACTATGGATCTATCAGAGATAACGGCCATACATGATTCCAGACAGGCATTCGTGATTGACTCGCTCCTCACGACGCTATTCCCCCTGATCCCATTCTTGGAAAACCTGACACTGTCGCCAGCCCTTCCGCTAAGTCGCCGTGCTCTTGCCTCTCTGACCAACAGAGACGGAAGTTCTACTCTGAGGACTCTAAGTGGTGTTTCCTACGTTGCCGCGTTCAGTTCTGCAATTTCCATTGAAGAAGACCCACTCGTTCGACTACTCCGAACGTGTCATCAACTCGAGCGTCTGGAAGTTACTGGGAGCGATATGGGGCCGGCGGACGCGGAACCCAACAGTCCAGAAGCAGTCGAAATTCCGGCAACGACGTTGAAGCTGGATCTCCCCCATCTGCATACCTTAACTCTGTTATCTATGCCCTCGTCCTCTCTCATGCATGCTCTGTTACATGCGGCTCTCCCGCGCCTAAGGGCTTTATACCTCACACCGTACGAGGATGTCCCTTATCCGAGAGCCCTCACAACACGATTTCTCGATGTACATGGCCACTCGCTTTCGACACTCTCATTCTTCACCCCTAAATCCTGGCCCACACGCTTTCACCCTTCCCCGCGCACGCCACTCCACACTTGTCCAAATCTACGCCATCTCTCGCTCGAGACTCCACTACCGGCCTTGGTGCCTCCCGATGCCGCAGATTTGGGGCAGGTGCTAATACCACTGCAGATTCTTTCTATCCCTCGACCGAATCACGATTTCTGGAGAACCTTGGAGACATTGCTTCCTTCATTGCCTTCACTGGTTATCGTGCGCATGAGAGACATACGGTGGGTGCGGAAGGGGTTGAATCGTCACGCTCAAGAAGCTGGTGTGCAAGGTGAGATGCGAGTTTGGAGGCAGCGATTGGCGAGACGAGGCATTTGCCTGCTAGATGGTGATTGGAAGGATATGGTCTAAAAATGTGTCACGATTTATTCGTTGTATCTCTATCTTCATATGCGTGTACTTGTTCTAGCCCCCCTCAATCAGTAACATTTTGAACATGCGGATTCAAAAGACGCCGCAAGGATACGCGCTGTCATGTCGAATCAATAGGTGATCGCAGCTACCGGAAGGTTCCGTCATTCCTCAACATCTCTACCGCGCTTTGCAAGTCAGCTCCTAGATCGTGGTGATTTGAATAATAGCCCACTGTCCTGGTAGTTGGATACGGAGACTCTGTATTATGACACTGTTGTCACCTTTGCGGAGTGACTCGTAAAGCTCCCCGGCCATGGCGCTCCTTTCCAGAACCATATTAGCACGTGGTCGCCGAAATCTGTCATATACGCGCGTCAGAGACACAAACTGTCAGAGACACAAACCGGTGTATGCCCAACCCGACATCTTCCGGCAAGGCTTCATACTGCGGTTAAACTGATGAACCGGTAAAACATACAAGACAATGGGTAGGAATGGACATCAAGAATATGTTCGTAACCAGGCATTCCAGAGACAAAGCGAAAGGCTCTCTGGTCAGGGGCTTTTTGATCTGCATGCGCCATCACAGCCTTTGTTAGGCCCATCTCATTCAGGGCGCGTAGCGCATTCGGTCCTGTATAATAGACAAATTCTTTCGTCGAGGGTCTCGATTAGGCTAGTGCTCACCGACTCACCCAAGCTTACTCCAGAACCTACTTCACCAAACCTTGGCTAGAGAAGGTAAGTTCAGATCCAAGTATCGGCCGTTCACCTTACTGCAGATTCGAACACGTCGACTTTGATCCCAGCGCGACTGAGGTATATAGCACAGGCTAGCCCGCACATACCTCCCCCGACGATCGCAACATGGAAATCTTTCTGGTCGGTCATGGCTAATCCAGATCTATAATGCAGAACACGAAAGGAAGGCACTAACAACGCTTTGTGGGTTCCTTGATACTCGGCTGATGAGAATGGTTATCATCCGATGAAACCTGCTCTATGGGCATATTTATCCTGAATATACTTGGTGGGGGTGCGCAATGCCAGCAAACCAAAATGGATGTTCCCACGTTCTCTATTGGTACTGAACCGGTGACACAGACGATATGAGCAGAGCGTTGCCAACTGTGAGTAGACATCAAACAGTCAGGTCGTAGACTACTACAATACATGTGAATTTATAGAGATGACTTCTGAATATTCTGGCCTGTCCGTTTTAGCTGACAACGAGAATTGGAAGAGAACGACACGAAACAAAGCGCGCCGTGGCCCGTGATACATCAGATCTCACCAAGTTCGAGCAATAAATCAGAATCATCAGGCCAAGGTTAATAGATTTATACACCAATGAACTTACAAAAATCTCGACGCGACACAATCGAGAAGATGCAGAGACATAAAGAGCGCGTCGTGGAGTACAGCTGTGTTTCAGCACTTCAAGCTTCAGCCACAGACTCCGTGTCACTGCCCGAGTTGATAATCTACTCTGAGTGCCATTCGAGCTCTTCCTAAACATGCTTCAGCAGTACATATGCACATGATAATCACACTTACTGGGTGGTCTGACTTTGCTGAACTTGCACCCTATTCGTGATTTCATTGTGCTTCGTGTCCACTGCCCCGAGTGTGAGTATTGATATCTAATCTGTTACTAAATCACCGTCTACCATATGAATCTAGCAATTTATCATTTTTCCTATCTTGAGCTACTGTGTGGTCTGCAGACGGGAACATTACATAAGCGTATCACTAATTGCCCGCCCCAATATACTTGTACGGTAGTTGGGCAGAGTCGGGCAACCAGATCCGCTGGCTCCCAGGTCGGCTGGTCCTGGTGCCTTACTACAATACAGGGTAGGAAAAAAAAGAGGAAATATAGATTTTCCGCCCGAAACAAGGATGGGTTCTATGGTGGAGTGGGAAGCAAGTTTGACAGCTGAATTGGAGATCAAGGAGAAAAAGCTAAGTTTCGTGAGTAAGAGCCCAAACACCGCTCTCACCGTCAATCAAAGGTGGTCACAAGGAGGACTTGTCAAGTGATCTGCAAACAGGATTGCACACCCCTTCAGTGTGATGCGGTCCAAGGCGGGTGAAATGCGTGAATCTGTGAAAATCTGCTGCCAATTCCCGTACAGAACGATGCGCTTGAGAGCGGGAAGGAAGCGACTGGAAAGGAAGTCGAAATGGCGGTTGAGATGCCTCCAATTATCGTCCAGAATGCCACACGGGAAAGCGTGGATTCCCACACACTGGAGGGAGGAATGCTCAACCAGCAGTGCCTCGGTAGGCGGTGCTGTGAAGTTGATAAAGTAGTTGAAGACCTTTACCCCAGCGGATCGCCGAAGGAATGGCGAGATCTGGTCTGTCAAGTGGAAAGCAATGTTTTGTCCAAACTCGACTGTGCAGAGTTGGCTACCGAAATGGAGCCATAATTCTTCCAATCCACCATGGTCTACTGGAAAGTCGGCGACGACGTGGACGAGAGAAGGGAGGTCCCAATGCTTGATTTGCCACACGAACAAGGCGTTCACCCGCTTCAAGCGAAGTGTTGTCAGTACTGGCAATCGTATTGGGGGGTCGAAATGCATGGAGTTCATCCAAAACTCGCCGCCGAGAGCGAGGAATTGCAAGGAAGGGGCATTGCGAAGGACGTCTGTCAAGGAATTGATGCCGCCTGAACGTGCAGCATTGTTGGTGTGCCACCACTCTAGACGCGTGAGGGAGGACAACGACACGATCTCTGCAGGGAATTCGTATCGCACAGAATAAGAGGGTGCTCCAAAGAAGGGTCGGATCAGGGTTTTGAGAAATGGGCAACTGGCGAGAATTTCGACGACGCCATGGGTGTCGCCAGGTTTTTCTGTCGCAGTCTGAGCGTAAGGGAGTTCGAGGCGGCGGACGAATCTCCCAAGGGAATGCCCTTGGAATGGCTCGTTATCGACGAGATGGTGGTCTGCCAAGACTGTCTTGAGGTTTCCTGAGTCATGTCCAATCCGCACGTCTTCGTAAAGAAAAACGGTGGCAAGGGCGCGCCAGAGACGGCACACCTGGACGAGAGCGCATTTCGTTTTGAGTAATCCATCAAACGTCTCTGACGAAGGGCGAAACGGTTCGTAGTATGGCGCTGGGTAACCACCTGAAGGGTAAGTCGCCCAATAAAAGACAATGATCCAAAGCTCGGGAGGTAACTGACAGGGCATGCGGGAGTCAGTGAAGCGGAACAGATAAGCATCTATTATCCTATAGATCACTAGATAGCCACACGTTATCATTCAAGCACGACATAGATCGATTCATATGTATGAGAAGAATGCGTGAAAGCAAAAACATGCGAGGCGACGTGGTATCCATCATGTCGAAAAACTGATAAATAGGACGTGAAGAACGAGGAAAATGGATAATATACTGTACTAGGTGACAACAACACCAAGAGGAAGCAACTCGGTAATCTCAGCGTGATTAAAAGAACGTCAAGTTCGTAGAGTGCATGACAGGTGTCCGTGAGAGGTAAATGACAGCGAGATAGAGAGAATCCATCCGCTATATAATCTGGAGATAGTTCGATGGGGCAACTAGGGGGGGGAGTGAACAAACGGGGGTAGGCTGAAGAAGACATGACTTACTGCCGACCGATCCGTCCGTCTTCTTTGCCTGCCACCACTTGCCTTGCTTATCGAGGATGTCGAGAATTTCGCCCTTGACGAAGGAAATTTCGTTGGGGTCGTCAGGGGAAGCGGTGTCTATGAAATACGTGTGAAAATCACGGTGAAGAGTGGAGGAGGACTACGGACATGCGTAGAGAGCTTTTGCCTTGTATGAGTAAGATTCCTGTTCCTGGACAGCCTCGGGGGATGGACTAGAGGCACTGAGTGTGGTGCCTGCACCGACGCCGGCAGCACCTGCGCCGATGAGGGGAGAAGCTGCGCCAATGTTTGGATCGGGACCGGTGAGTTGACCAGGAGCGGGGATTGGGGTGCTGTGAGCGCTGCCAGGGGGGACAGGGGCAGGGCCGAGACTGCGAGGAGGAGCGCCGTCGATGCTACCGCCACCGACGAAGCTGTTCTGACTCCTTACGGCAGCGGGGCCGATGGTACCTGGGATTTTAGCTGCAGGATCGTAAGGGATGTCCTGGGAGCCGATGCCTGCGCCGGTAGAGTAGTTTGCTGCGTAGCCGTTTGAGGACATGTGGGCGGAAGGGCCGCGGGTTCTGCGACGACGAGAGGGAGGGGAGAGACCACCTGTTCCGAGAGAGTTGAAGAGGTGGAGTGCGAGGGAGTCTTCCTCTGATGTAAAGTAGAGGACCCAGAGGATGTCGACGATTGCGAGGATGAGCCAGCCTGCGGCCATTGCATCGAGGGCAGCGCGACCGGAGAAGATGCTCTCGTTTACGCTGAGTACGGCGAACACGATTGCGACTGCGCCAAAGGTGGATATTTGGAAACGATGCATTGCTATGGAGTCGGTTGCGAGGGTGTGGATGATGCCGAGGATGAGAAAGAGCTGGAGGAAGATGGCGAACCAGGGTACGCCGACATTTCCGACTGTGAGAGAGGAGGGTGAGCTCGAGGGAGAGGAGGGAGAGGGAAGGAAGTACTCTGGGCTGTGGCGATAGCTTGTGATATGAAAGCGATGAACCAAGCGAGCTGTTTGGGTGGGGTGAGTGGGGGAGGGGGAGGGGGAGGGGGTGGGGGGGCGGGACGAGGGCGTGGAGGGTGGGGGGGA
>JBBPNY010000321.1:0-22757 GCA_038091165.1 Rubroboletus pulcherrimus
GTCCCGTTGCCGTTGTACCCGGTGCGATGCGCGGCGGCACCACAGGAGCCACTCGCGATCACGCAATTGCTGAACCAGTTCCCACCGCTCTAGGACGCACGGCCAGCCATGCGCATCACCACCGTGACACTGATTCAGGGCCATACAAGGACGAAGATGTTTTACTCAGTCTGCAACTCTTGGCTTACCTAAGCAAGTACCCGCACGTAAGACAAGCGTTTTACAAACAGCGGGTGTCTTTCCATCCCGCTGCGGCCAATCTCCCTGCTACCCGCCTTGCTCAACAACCGGTTGCTGGCCCAAGCACGGGACGGACTGCGCCATCCCAACCCGCTAAGGAAAGTCATGGCTTCTTCCGCGCGTTCACATCTGCTACGGCGAGAGGGAAGGAAAAAGAGAAGGCACCTGTGGCGGCGATTAGTCCTGGGACTCCGACGACTCCGAGCACGTCTTCACGGATGACGAACGTCTTTTCTCTTGTCGAACGGTTCACGTTCCGGCCGAGTTCGTCGGAGAACGATTTACCCAACCCTCCTCCGAAGCTCCCTCCAGAGATCCAATATTGGGCAGGTGTTATAATGAGGAATGCGTGTCGGAAAGACGACAGTAGGGGTGGTATTCGGCAGTGTGCCAACAGTGAGTCCCTTGTCTCTGCACTAGGTCATTCATTGACCCACTGGATTGTCTTTCAGTGCTTTGCGGTAAATGGGAATCGTACCCTCGAGAGTTCGCCAAGTGCAGGCGATGTCGAAAGGCCAAGTATTGTGGAAAGGAATGTCAGAGTACGGCATGGAGTGAAGGGCATCGGTTTTGGTGTAGTGCCAAAGACGGAGAGGACGCTGAGGAGCTGCCACATGATCATGTGCATGGGTCAGATGGGCCCGATGGCAGTGCCGCAGCACGGGCGGAAAGGCGAGCGGAGAGGGAGCGTCTTGCGCGAGAAAGAGCGGCAGCAGTAGGTGTCCCGATTCCGGTCAGCCAAGTCCATCTAGTACCCCCGAACGTGCCTCCCCCGTTGGCGTCGACAGCGCAACCCTCGAGACAACGTGTGACGGCGTTACCCCCGAACGTGGCTCAACCCATACCTTCGCCGACATCGCAAGCGTACGCGCAGCTACGTAGTCGAAGGAGAGCAGAGACTGTCTCGGGGGCGACGACTGTCGTTGGGATGACTCCCCAGGGGCGACCAGTGTATCGGCATGAAGTTACATGGCTCGCCGATGGTAGGGAACGAGATCCGGAGGAAGGTGCTGGAGGTGGTGCTCCCGGGCCAGCACACGCACATGCACCGCTAGCAAACATGATCTGGGAAACGGCTACGCAGGGCGACAATGACATAGTGTTGGGGTAACCCGTCCCGTCGCTGTTACCGATCGTTTTCATTCTTCATTTTTTCCTCGACTTCCACCCCCCTACAGACTTTCCATTGAAAGCATTCCATGGCTCAGCATACAGCTGTTGCCCTCTCTCTACATATTACGCAGCTGCCTCCTATAGGGCCTCATCCACTGCATCTCTCACACGTTTACGATTCATCCATCGACTCAGATCCATCTCTCATTTGACTCCATAAACTAAATGAACCACCACCCCATCAACCATCGCCCATTGCCATTAGATATAAACGTTTGCGGACTCTCTGTCACTCGTTCAGTCTAACGCTACCTCCGTCTCAGGACCATACTGCCGATTTCTCTACCAGGGTCCCCACGTGCAATACTTGTCGTTTGTCTCTACATACCTGCTACAGGATAACTACCATTACCCTCACATCGCGATCCCGTTATTAGTTTCGCACGTCCGGTGCTGACTATCTTGCTCCCGAGTATCATATATATTCCTCTACATTCGATTCGGTAGATCCAAGTTAACTTAAGTATAATGTCATGAGCCGAAATACAAAGCGTGTGATTCCATCGGGGGGCGAAGAGAGAGCGTTCCCACGCTTTGAGCCTCTGTTCTCCCAACCTCACCACCCTCATCGTCGCACACAACTTACAACTAAACCGCCATGTCTGCCCGTGCCGTTGTCGGTCTCGCTCCCTCTCTCAGACGAGTCGCATTTGCGCCAAAATTCGGTGCGTGTTCGGAAACATTGACGGGTCCTTCGAGTGCTGACGTCGCGAGGGTGTTGCCTCTGTAGCTAGGAACCAGGTCGCACTGCGATCTGCGATTGGAAAACGGTACAGTTACCTCCTTGTCCGTGCGGCACGGACTCAATCGACCTGGTCTTTAGGAACGTACAGACACAGTCGCTCCCCCCGTCCGCCTCGGAAGGGATCCTGAACGAACAACGCCTGAAGCGGCCTTCGAGTCCCCATTACACAATCTACCAGCCCCAACTGACGTGGTTTGGTTCCATCGCGCACCGAATGACCGGTGGCGCACTCAGTGCACGTGCGTTTAGTTTCCCGCCACGAGAAACCCTATCCTGTGAATGACGAACCGTCGTAGTCCTCTACGGATTCTCCCTCGCGTACCTCGTCGCCCCTGGCACATTCGACAGTGCACACGTGATCGAGTTCGTGGCGGGATTACCCGAGTATGTGAAGACGTCTGCAAAGGTGGTGCTTGCGGTGCCGTTTGCGTTTCATGGGTGGAATGGCGTACGTCATCTTGTGTGGGATATGGGTAAATGTACGTCTCTGTCCTTGGGGGTTTTTTTTTAATGCGTGGGTGAGGCTGATGCTGATGTTGCGATCTTAGTCATGACCGTGAAAGGTGCCTATGGTACTGGGTATGCCGTCCTTGGAGCGACGGCGCTCTCGACGGTGTACCTTGTGTGGTGGTAAGAGCGCAGGTTTGGGTTTGGGTTTGGGTCGTGCATGTGAGACGTACATGCTTGTCTGTCATTCATTCGAGCTTGGAAAGTAAATCGAATGTGTAACTTTCCCAATATGACCGTGTGCAAGTGTAGAATGTGCTTCCGCACATAGATTTCAAGGTACTTTGATCATAGGAGTGCTTTCATCCTAGCGTACGACTCCGGAGTATCCTACTGGACATGTCATTCACGGCTAACGACAACATAACGTGGCATGGTGGAAGGATTGTCTCCCTTTCCTCGATTCTTTGGTCTGCCTGATGGAGACTGAGTATGGCACTGGTATACAGCGTACCAGGCCCAACGTTTATCAGCCCTCCACGTAGGACAGGCCAGTAGATGAGATCAGACCGATTCATCAACGTGCTCTCTCAGAGTTCCCGCCGTGGTCGACACCGCTGAATATCACATATAGTAATTGATCAGTCACCGTCTGCAAAGGTGTCAAAAGCGCCCACAAAACAAAACAACCTCACGAGGTCAGTATGTACCTCTTTGGTTGCGAAACCAAACAGCGTGCACAATCTCGATTTCCATCCAAGTCGAACAAAGAGAATGGATGACCCTAGTGTGATATAAAAAGACATCTCCTCAGAATCTGTGAAGGAACATCAGCCCCATCTCAGATCGACTGCGACCCTTACAATACAGAGCTCTCCCCCACACCCTAAAGGACGATGTCTGGAAGCAGTAAGTCGTTGTCGTCCTTGCGTGTCGTCGATGTTTTATCTCATCGTTCCCGCCCAGCACCTAGCACCCCCGCCGCAGAGCCTCCGTTCGCAACCATACTCGACCCTGTGCGAGTCCCCCCAGGTTATCTCCCCATCGAAGTCGTCCAATACTGGCGCGGCGAGTACACCCGGGGCCATCCTTTACCCTTGCACTGGGCCATCCTCGTCCGCACGTCCGCCGAACGCGGGAACTGTCACGAGATCGTTGGTGACACGGATACATACGCGACACAAGACCGTTTCGATCTCCCACTCCACCAGGGCAATGACTGGCGGGGCAGCCACGTCATCGGATACGTCTCGCCCACTCGGATGGACGATCTGCTGAACCACATCGCGCTCGTACCCGTGGTGCGTCATCGTTGGAGCTGGAACTGCCAGAATTGGGTGTACGAGGCGTTGAAGGGGTTGAAGGAGTCGGAGCTGTATACGGACGCGAACATGACCTTTGGGATGCTGCAGGCGCAGATGTGGTGCCTTTTGGATGCTTGGGAGAAGGGCGATATCTAAGCGAGGGATGACATGGACACGTGGGCTGCGTAGGAAGAGATTCGACACGTTCCTCGGTACATCCTGTTGCGTTATGTAACAACGTCATTCAAGCACTCCCAAGGCTGAAGCTAATGTGAGCAAAGTTCACTCCCCCGTTCTAGCTAGCTTAGACCACACCCCACTGTCAAGCACCAACGGCCTTCGACTCGGATCCGGGTCAAATTGATTACAGGTACAATTTTGCATGGCGAAGCACGCTGTGGTTCGGAGGATGGCAGGTCGACCGTGGTTGTCGCTGACTCCGTGTGCTTTATCGACTGTAAACATAGTAAAACCCCGAAGAATACAACGTTTGCGTGCTCGACCGATCTCTTTTGTCCGCCCCAATGGGCGACTACGGTACTACCCGGCGTACCAGGCTCCTTTGTGTGATGGGATGACACTGATTAGCGCCGCATGGAATTAGAATAGGCCAATGGATGAAATCAGATGAGACTGAACGGTCGATCCCTCCTGCATTGTTCATGCTTGTCGATGCCAACGATATCACACGATAATCAGTCACCACATGTAACGACGTCAAAGCATCCATACCATAGCTTGGATGACGACCACAAAGGAGGCGTGCCTCTGTGGTTGCCAAAGAAAAAGCGTCCACAACTCCACAATCCCCAATCCAATCACCACCCACGGCGAACAAAGAGAATGGGCGGTCCAGCGGTATAAAAGACGTCTCCAAAGAGTCGGTGAACACACCAGTTCTATCTCATCAGCTCCAATCCTACAGTACAAACCTCTCCTCACACCCTACAAGACGATGTCTGGAAGCAGTAAGTCGCTCTTGCGTGTCGCCGACTCTTTGTCTCATCATCCCCAGGATCCACCTCCCCCGTCCCAGAATCTCATTTACCAAGGGTACTCGACCCAGTGCAGGTCCCTCCAGGCTACTTCCCCATCGAAGTCGTCCAATACTGGCGCGGCGAGTACACCCAAGGCCGTCCATTACCCTTGCACTGGGCTATCATCGTCCACACGTCCGCCGGGCGCGGGAATTGCCACGAGATCGTTGGCGACACGAACACATACGCAACGCAAGACCGTTTCGATATCCCCCTCCACGAGCGCGGCGACTGGCGGGGCAGCCACGTCATCGGATACGTCTCGCCCGCTCGGTTGGACGATCTGCTGAACCACATCGCGCTCGTCCCAGTGGTTCGTCACCGTTGGACCTGGAACTGCCAGAATTGGGTGTACGACGCGTTGGAGGGGCTCAATCATCACGGTCTGTATACGGACGTGAACCTAACCTTTGCGGCACTGCAGACGCAGATGATGTGCCTCTTGGAGGCATGGGAAGTGGGAGATATCTAGGCAGATGGCCCGTGAAGTTGACAAGAGCAAACGATATGTGGCTGGGTGTAGCGTCCGTGTAAACATGTGCATTTGACAGTATGAACCTGCTGAAACGGTCTCGGAGATTGCGTTTCATTGTCAAAACTAGGCCACGGTGTTATATTTCTGCGATCCCGCCTGGAATTTAAAGGCGTCCTCGTCACCGATGCTGCAAACCTGAAAAGAACGATTGCAGTGGGAAATTGATTCCAGGTGATTGTGTTGCACATTGAAATCGGCCCGCTGCGAAATGAGTCAAGGTAAACCTATCGCTTAGCAAGCGCATCTATGATTTGGTTCTGACTCTCTGAATACTATCGCATACGCCACCGAGGGTCACTTTCCCGTTTACCATTCTTGCTCGAGTGATTTCGACGGTAAAACTTGAACTTGAGGGGTGCGTGCTTGGAAAGGAGTTGGGAGATGGCCGCCGCACGGTAGTCTGGTGACCAGACTAGCCGCACGGCGCTTGGGGAAGATTTCGACGAGTTATGGTGGGTGAATTCAGTGCGTTGGGAACAGATAGAAGAGAGTTCAATTGTTTTCGCAGCTTGACTTTTAACTGGGCGTTTGTCATGGGTTTGCTCCTCAGCAATATTGTCTTTGGGATTGTTTGGGATGCCCAATTCTTCGCTCTCAGCTGTTTTCGTACTAGATCGTCCACGTCGCTGTTTCCCCCAGTGCCGCCTTTTCAGCCTCGGTGTCTGTGCTCGCTCTTGTCTCAGCCGCACTATCAGCACTTAGATTGGCTGACAAAGGTGCTCACGAGATCACTCGGTCTCTCTCGGCTATCATTCAGAGTTGAACATTGGGGGCCGGTGAATGATTGGAATGTGGATAATAGCCTGTGGACTACAAGTCACTTATACTGGTGGTACGTGCGACAGGTGAGTGCAGTGTTGGTGACGGCGGGAGACCCGCAGCATTTTCCTTGTGCCTAAAGTATCTCGCATATTTCGTAGATTAACAGGCAATCGGTCGAGACATGAAATCCCCGACAACAAAATCAGCTGTGGAATTTGTGTGGCATAAGGACGTATTACGCCGCGGTCCCCAAACCCCCCAGACAATCCGGCGGAGTTGCCTTCGAAGTCCAGCCGGCATGGCCTCGGATGGACCATTGGCCCGTCTTTGGTTATATACTGCGCGTCGCAGAAGCTCGTGTCACAGTCGCTCCTAGTTGTGCGTCTTGCATTCTTTTTGTTCTTTGCTCCTTGCTCCTACATCATGTCGCCAGACTTTGACATCATCGTTGCCGGAGGCGCGTTTGCTTGTACCTCTCGCTTGCGTGCGCTTTGCTCACCCAACGCCAGGCGGAACAACTGCATGTGTCGTCGCAGGGCGTTTAGTGGCCGCAGACCCCTCTCTCACGATCCTCGTCGTCGAGAGTGGCCAGCACTCGCGCGACCTCCCTATCCATGACCAACCCTGCAGATACGTAGAGCACCTCGCGCCGAACTCCACCACCCTCTCCTCCCACGTTGGCAAACCAAGCACACACCTCGACGGACGGGCTGCTGTCGTTCGATGCGGTCGAGGCGTGGGCGGCGGCTCCACTGTCAATTGTAAGTTGTAAGCAGCGAGCTACCCCTACCCGTGTTCCATCCAGCTTGCTCCGCATCATTCACGTCGTTGATCTTGCATACAGTCATGTTGTACGTGCGAGGCGCTGCATCGGACTACGACGATTGGGGGGCGCTCGGCAACAAAGGTTGGAGCTTCAATGAACTTCTTCCTTTGATTAGAAAGGTAAACATACCGAGACGTCGTAACGAGATGCATTCGTAACCGGCTATGCAGTTCGAAACGTTCGCGCCGATATCAGACAGACCAACCCACGGTTACTCGGGACCGATCCAGATATCTGCTGGTGGGACTGAGCTTGGATTCGGAAACCAATTCTTGAACGTGGCGAGGGCATACGACCCGGGCCGTCCTCGGGTCGACGATAACAACGATTTCAAGAATGCAAATGCATATGGCGTGAGTGTTTAAATCTAGTCGATAGGTGCACTTGCCTATTTTCTTTCCACTAGCCAGGTTACAAGTAAGCATTCCGTTGAAAAGACGACGCGTATTTGCTAGCTAATCCTCCACTGACCGAAGATATATCGATCCCGTGACCGGAAAGCGCTCCGATGCTGCTTCCCGATATCTGTATCCGCATTCAGGAAATCCAAATTTAAAGATCGTAGTTGGGAAGCGTGTCAAACGCGTCATTATCGAGTACGTTAGACCTGAGAGCATTATATATGAATTGACTCATGCCAACGATAGGAACGGACGTGCAGTCGGCATCGAATATACGACAGACGCGATATCATGCCCAGGGGCCAGTGACGAGCTCGTTACCGTGAAGGCTGCCAGGCTGGTTGTCGTTTCTGCTGGAGCCTTTGGTTCCCCGTCCATTTTGGAAAGGTCTGGGATTGGCGCCCCATCCGTCCTCGAAAAGAACAACATCCATGCCCTGGTTGATTTACCTGGCGTCGGAGAAAACTATCAGGGTATGTCGGTACGCCAGAATGTTCTCGTTTCCAAACGACGCATGTTATTTTACAGACCATTTTGGTGCTTGTCCGCCGTTCTACGCGTCAGACGAGACTGAAACCATGGATGATGTATGGAGTGACCCAGAAACAATCACTGGTGAGTGGTTCAAGTCATACAAAGTTGCATACCATGTCAACACCTTATCAGTACGGCTAAAGGAATGGGAGGGCAGTGGAACAGGGAAGATTGCTCACAAGTCTGCCACCATGTTCCTCGTGCTTCCATGGATTGCTGAATATTTATTTTCATCACAGTGGAATTGAAGCCATGTTGAAAGTGCGCCCGACAGCAGCGCAGTTGACATCCAATGGGCCCGCGTTACAGTCGAGATGGGAAACATTCTTTCGGCACAGTCCCGACAAGCCCATGGGTATAATTGTGCCATTTGCTGGGTAGGTCACAGCCACATCCTGGGCTTATGACTTATTCAACTTGAGTGTTTCACTAGTTTTCCAGTGGATCCTTCCATGTCACTTGGCCGGAGATCCCTCTCCGCGATCTACTATACTGTAAGTACGGCAACTCTGTCCCTAATCTATTGCTCTGACGTTGCCATTCGAGCTGTACCCAGAGTCGATTGGCAGTGTACACATCAAGTCCGGCGAGGATGCGAACTCACCTCTGGACTTTGACCCTGACATGTGCTCCAAGTATGCCTTGCACTTCTCCCGCTGCTGTGTGTTGTGCCCATGAAATTAATCACCAGAGCCGGCGATGTCGCACTGCTCATTCTGTTGTACAAAATGACACGGGAACTCTTCAGGCGTACGCCCGCATATCGAGGAGAGGTAACCGCCCATCATCCGAATTTTCCTCCTGGTAGTCTTGCTGCTTGCAGAGAAACGGATGGTCCCGTGCCGATAGATGCACCAGACATTTTGTACTCTGACGCAGACGATGAGGCTATCGCGAAATTCCATCGCGATCGGGGTGAGTCATCCCCGTCTGACCATTCTCATTTCTGTTGCTGAGCCCTTCTCCGCGTGACGGTTACAGTATTCGCGACCTGGCACTCGGTCAGTTCCCCAGTACACTTTTTTTTCCCCCGAATGTTATTGATGGAGGGTTGATCTAGCTCGGGACGTGTGCCATGAAACCTCGTAACCACGGTGGGGTCGTCGATGCGCGCCTGAATGTATACGGGGTGGAAGGCCTCAAGGTCGCAGGTACGTGATATAAAACCGTCTTCAACCTGTACTTGTCCTTTTTTTTTCTGATGGTGGGCTCACCAGACATGTCCATTTGCCCGTCCAACGTCGGAAACGTACGTCGCTCTTATACGCTGTGAAGCTTCATAATGACGTTGCTGATGCCGTTTATTCCTTTCTGGTTAGAATACGTACTCTACTGCGTTGTTGATCGGGGAGAAGGCAGCGACTATTATTGCAGAGGATCTGGGTGTGAGAAATGTATGATCAGTAGCAGGAGATGCGAGTTCTCCAGTGTGGTGTACACAGGTATGTAGCTACCCAAGGGGTGGATGTAAGTAAGTACTACCCCATGTGGGGCGTCTCTTGCACGTCCGTTATTCTTGTTTCGTTCTTGTAGTATTGTGGGAACTTTGGATAACTGTGGGCAAAGACTACAGAGTGTTTCGTCCACTGGTACGAGTGCATCCTAGGGCAAGGTCAAGGTGTGACGACTGTGAGTACAGGCCTTGAAGTCGCTTGAAATTCTAATGACAGTCCGAACCGGCCCCACTGGCGGACGACGTCGAGGATGAAGGTGAGGACGAGTCACTTGACGCGGTTACCGCAACCTCACGGGAGGAGTCAAGAATAGATAACGCAGGCGGAAAGCATGACTTTACACCCCCCGTGGCGAAAAAGCGACTTCATGCATTGTTTTGACCCTTGAAAATGAAAGACCAAGATCAAGGTGAATGATGTGGCGCAAACTGGATGATGCACGGGTACGTGAACTATGTAGCTCGCTGCTTGCAACTTACAATGAACAGCAGAGTCCCGCCGCTCATGCCTTGGTTGCACCGAACAATAGCAGCACGTCTGTCGAGGTGCGTGCTTGGTTTGCTAGCGTGGGAGGAGAGAGTGGTGGTATTTGTATTTGGCGTAAGGTGCTCGACGGCTGTACATGGATAGGGAGGTCGCGCCAGGGCTGGCCACTCTCGACGATGACCTCGAGAGGGGGGTCTGCGGCTGGCGTCGGACGAGTGAAGCGCACGCAAGCGCAGAGTACAACTAAACGCCCTTCCGGTAATGAGAACAACAAAGATGGTGTGGGCATTTCAAGTTCCTAGAACACGAGGCGGCTATGTCAGTGTGTATGTATTCACGCACCCGCATCACTGATCAAGAGTATCGTCTCCAACTCCAGATGCAGACTCCCAGCTGTCGCTGCATCTCGTTACTACTTAATCGAAATACGAAGGTTGAAGATATCCAAAGTGAAAGAAAACACTGTCAAGGACTTCAAGATTATATGCATTGACCGATCCTGCCGTAGGAGTTACACAAGTCGAGGGAAATGACCGGAGTTGTTCCGGCGAGACGATCAGATGATAATAATTTTGTTATGTATTCTCATTTTCAATTGCTTCAAATCATTTTCATCGTCGATAATCTCGCGTTTTTTCATTGGTCGAAACTCACGTGCCCCGATCAATCCGCAATCTCCCCTTACGCCCCAACGATATATACCAGACTATTTGCCCTAGGCATTGAAAGCAATGAGACCTTGGCAACTAAATGTTTACTAGACTTGGGGCAATTATCAATTGGTCGATACATGAGGACACAATCTTAGCTAAGTTGCTGGCACTTATCCTTCGCACGCTGTTTGCAGATGGTGCCTCTACACAAGGGACAGTTTCGTCCGTGTTTATGAAATCCTTTATTGCGAAGCGGTGGAATTAACATTGCGTGTAATGAGCCCTTGAGGACCAAGCTTTATATAGTACCTGAGTGGAATTCTTGGTTGTCATGATTTTCAGGCTGGCCGAGCGAGCTGTTCGGATGAACGTCTGGCTTGCTAGAAAAGTCTAAATGCGTGGTTTACATGCTGGTTTGTGATACACCTCAAGGGGACTTGGAGGCTGAAGTAGCGCTTGGAGGTGTGATGGTATGATTTACAGCTGAGTACGTGTCAGTAGCCCCACGTGGCGAGGTAGAAATCAGACTGACCGCCGCTGTTTCCTTCCCCGCCAAGGTGTGCCGTCGGTCCGGTGAGATTTGAGTGCGGGGAGTAGATAGAACCATAGAAATTATAGTAATTCTGCACAATCGTTGGTGATGACGGCATAGGTGGGGTGGTAACATCAGGTGTCTCTTCGGTAGCGCTGCTAACGAGGGATGTCAGCGACTCTGAGGCCAGAACATATTCGTCGCTGAGAAAGGTGCTCGCATCTGGATAACATTGATTATAAGTCGTTATTGCGAGACTTCTCTCAAGATCCTCACCAGAAACCGAATGATTACCTTCGAATGTGCCGGAGTAAGAGGCAATAGTGTTGGCTGCGTCTAATATCTGTTGCCTTGTAGTATCATCCAAAGGGCGATCAAGTCTGACTGCTATCCCTGATATAGTTGCATCAAGAGGTATATCATCTGACAAACACAGGATATTCGAGACTGCACGAGCGTTGCGACATGGCAAACATACTGTCCGCTGAATGTACATCTTCTCCTGGGAGTGATAACAAATCTCTCCCTCTTGACCTCAGCATATCTTGAGATCGGCTCTATGGGAAAAATGTCTCATCGCAAGGGTTATCATCGATAACGAGTATTGTTACCCTCGTTGCATTGTATAGAGATTTGCTCGCAGCAAGGAACATTCGGGCGGCACGATAGTTCGCAAAGGCTTTGAAAGGGTTCTTGGATCTGGGACGTTGTTCAAGTTCCTCCTTGTGCTGTATTAGTCTAATGTGCATGGAAAGTGAGCTGTCGATATACAAGGTCGCTCGATGACCCACTGATCATATCTGGCCTTCGTAGTGGCGATGAGCTCTTGCCATTGTTGAGGACTGGTACCAATTGTGGTGATCCTGAGCATTTCATCCAGAGTTCCATCTAGATAGAGATCACCGCGGCCAAGACTGTCTCTTTTTCGATACGACGATAATGGGAAGATCGTTCGATTGAAGCTAGAAGCTTCGCCAAGGTCGACGGGGACGACGACAGTCTGGTAAAGTGAAGAGCTCATAGCCTACGGACTGTGGGTGGGGAGGGGAAAGGGAACGTTTGATCGTGGAAACCAATTAATTCTGCCAGAGTTATATACCACTCGGCCAAGCAGGCAAACAGGAGCGGCTCCCTTGTCTGCCAAAAGCGGTTTCCACTGCACTAGGTTTATTCGCAAAAAGAAAAGGCGGACACTTTGTAAGACACGTCAACCAAAAATTAATCATGTTGCTGACCATGAGGGTGAAGTTGTCGGGCATGGACTCCAAGTCAGTCCTAACTAATGTTTGCAGTCTCTGAATATGTTCCAACTTGGAAACAATTTGCACTTCCAGCTTTGGAGCCCCGCGAAGTCGGCGATAAGAAAGTGGGCGCATGTTTATGCATGTTTATCTGCCAGATCAGAGCTTACTCTATTGAGCATGCTGCGACTTCATGTTGAACTTGAATGCATTCAGCATCCATGACGAGCGGACAATGGACACCAACACAGGAAGAAGCAGAAAGGCAGAGGGCGCAGCGGGTCCAGAAGGAACTTACTGCATTCGGCACAACTCAGCGACTTCCTCCTGAAACACGCGATGACAGAGAAATCTGGTGGTCCAACCACTTCGAGTGGTTGAAGGGTCGAGGTTACCTTCTCCGTCCACGTTACGCTCCTGGTTGGGTTCCATCCTGGAAGACCTCTGGTAAAGTCTGGTTTGAGCGCGAGGACTCGCGAAATCTCGAGGTATATTCAGTTTTTATGGTCTGCCGTTCCTTCTCACTCCTCCATCACCAAGGTAGGACACATCATCGATGCCACACGTCTCTCAGACGGTAGATACGTCACTTTGAAACGGATTAAGAAATCGGTACATCCTTATGAGGTTGACATTGGATTGTATTTTTCGTCCGAGAGCCTTGTTTCTCATCCGGAGAATCATTGCATCCCTTTCTACGAGATCCTTTCACTGGATGATAACGAAACCGTCATTATCGTCATGCCACTGCTCCGCTCTTATGTTGATCCACCGTTTGACACCTTCGGGGAAGCCGTGGAATGCTTTCGGCAGTTATTTGAGGTGGGACGAGGGAAGACTGTCATTCAATCTACGCGGCCTGACCATCATCTATAGGGGTTGCGCTTCATGCATAAGCACCACGTCGCTCATCGGTGCGTCAAAATGAAAAGTCGTCTGACCTCTGCTGACCCCATATTAGTGACTGTATGAATAGGAATTTGATGCTGAATCCAAGTTCAATGTATCCGGAATCCTTCCACCCGATGGAAACTCGTATGAAAAGGGATTACGGTGGTCCCGCAACCTATTTCACGCGTACCCAACGACCCCCCAAATACTGCATCATTGATTTTGGGATCTCTCGCAAGTATGACCCATCCGAGCCTGACCCCAAAGAACTACCCATTTGGGGTGGAGACAAGGAGGTGCCAGAATTTCAAAATTCAAACCAACCCTGTAATCCGTTTCCCACTGACGTCTTCTACATCGGGAATGCCATTATGAAGGATTTCATCCAGGTTTGTTACATCTATGCCCTGTTATTATCGATTCGACGCTCAACAGTGAACAGACGAAGAAGGGGTTTGACTTCATGCGGCCTCTGGTGGCTGATATGATTCAATCAGATCCTTTCAAACGACCTACGATGGATGAGGTTGTTGCTCGATTCGACAGTATTCGCCGCAGTCTAAGTCGTTGGAAACTACGCTCTAGGGTGGTGGACTATGAAGAAGATGTCATTGAGAAGCTCATCCACGCTGCTTCCCACTGGAGACGTCGAATTTGGTTTGTTGCTAGAGGTGTCCCGGCTATACCTAAACCGCCGTCATGATATCTAGGGTCCTGCTTCATTATATGCATTACTGCCTATGCTTTATGCTTGGGAGGTATCATCGACATCTGTCACTCGTGTTCCAACCCACGGATCCATCAATCCCTTGCGGGCACGGTATTTCAGGAGTCTGTAGCCGCTCACAACTGTGTCAGAATTTTCAATGAGCCAGGTTCTGTAATCACCATTAACTTTGCAGACTGTTGATACATGATCACGATCATATGATTCTTTTAGTGTCTGACCCGACTCTCAAGCAGGATGTACCACAAGCGAACACGACTGATGAAAAAGTCGCCGGGGAACCAATTGAAATAGTCGTAGCAAAGGTCAGGCCTCAAGGCCTCATTCCTGCACAGACTTCCCTGTCTCCCCTGCATTGGCTCGACGCCTTTTGATCCACACCCAGGCTCACTTACATAACCACCAAACTGGCCATTCCCACCTGTTCCGTTCACATCTGCCCAGCCACTGCGCTGAAACGCCCTCAATTGTAGCTTAGTAAAGCCGTATTCTAGCGTGTAACGGTCACGCGTCCCATTTCGCTGGGCATGGCTCAGAGGCTCTCAGAGGCTGGGAGTCGCGTGCGAACCTACCTCCCATGACAGAGGTCATGTTATCAACTCAGGCAAATATATCCCCCAGTACCGGCTGGCGTGTCACTGACAGCTCCTTTATCAGCGTTGATAAGGCGGGATAGGCGCAGCTCCGTCCTGCTTATCTTGCAATAAGAACGTCCTTATAACTCCCAGGCTTCATCATCACGACTTTGTTCCTCCTCTCTTCTTACTTATTGGACGGTCGAAAGTTCATTGTTCGAATGGCTACCGCAGCTAACTCTGTCACTCACCCAACTCTTGTTCAGGTGAGAGCTTACAAGCGCCGGCATTGGATTACCGCTTCACATATCATAGCTCGACCCATTTGTGTAAGCATGACCTACGATCGGCTTTAAGCCGCTGACTTCTTGCGTTAAATACAAGACCTGCGCGGGAGCAGAAGGTGCGTACATATGTTCGAGCCACGTACTGTGTATCAGGCTGACGATGTATACATAGGGTATACACAACAGATGGCAGTATGTTGATTTACGGGAGCTATGCACACGTGCTTTGACTATCCTTATCTAGTCCTGAGATACCCCCCGTTGCAACCGTAAAACCGGGCGAGGTACGTAAATCAAACATTGCAAGTCTGTCGTTCCTAACCCTTTCCTAGGTATTCAACATTGAATGCGTCGGTATGTCACCGCCACGGAGAAGGAGGTTGTCGCTTACAGGTTGCAATTTGACAAGACTGGACCGGTGCCCAGATTGGGAACAACGACTGTACGTCCCGGTCGTGCCGTCCCCTGTATCGTGCCTCAATCTTGCGGTTGTGTTCTAGTCAGTGATGACATTCGCGACATTGATCTTACTTCCGTCCACAACTTATCTGGCCCGATTGCCGTGGAGGGTGCAGAGCCTGGCGATTGTCTTGTTGTCGATATTCTGGACGGTATGACCTGAGAAATAGATCTGTCAAATGTACTAATCTGGATCAACCTTAGTGAAACCATTTGACAAAATGCCATGGGGCTACACCGTGCGTTTAGGTCGTTCATTTTGGGCAAACGCACTGACTTGCCACAGGGCATCTTCGAACTGGAAAATGGCGGCGGTTTGTTCGGTAAGGTAAATATATTCGGTGTTCAGAGCGATGTTCTAACAACCACCTTGTCTCTTTCCAGCACGAGAGTTTCAGAGCAGAGCGGCCAAGGCCATCTGGGACTTTGAAGGTGAGATTAACTATACTCAGAGCTCCCTGCCAGCGAGCCGAAAATGCAATTAGGTGTCTACGCCACATCGAGACACATTCCGGGCGTTCGCTTCGCTGGCGTTTCTCACCCCGGATTGATCGGAACTGCACCATCTCATGAGCTTCTCGCTACCTGGAACAAACGCGAAGTGGGTTTGATCGAAGCGCACGCTAATGCTGTACCGCCCGTTGCATTCGCCCCCCTCGCCCCAGGGGCATATGTTGGCCAAGACCTTCCAGCTGATGTAAGGGGGAGGATTTACCGCGATGGTGCACGCACCATCCCCGGGCGCGAGCATGGAGGAAACTGTGACGTGAGTGATGCTCCTCTACATGTGGTCCTGCGTGCATTGTTGATAACTCGAGTATAGATCAAGAACCTGTCCAAGTAGGTTTCTGTCTGTTGAAATGGGTCACTTACGACATTATGCTCCTAGGGGCTCTCGGTGCTACTTCCCGGTCTTTGTGAAAGGTGCAAACCTCTCTGTTGGCGATTTGCACTTCTCGCAAGGTGATGTATGTAAACTATTTCTTGGAAGCGTCGTTTCCCTGTGTAATTGGATGCTGATATCTACGTAGGGAGAGGTATAATCGATCATCAATGCCGACGTGATTATAGCTGACATTCATCCTTCAGCTCTCCTTTTGTGGTGCCATCGAAATGGTGAGACATAATCTCACGTTCCCGGTAGATCTATTGGCTAATGATACTCGTAGGCTGGCATCGTCAAGTTCAAGACCAGCGTCATCAAGGGCGGCGTCGAAAAGTTTGCACTAAAACAGCCCATTTTCTTGGTTTGCGTTTTGGAATATATTTCGGCGACGAATTCTGACTTACTTTGACAGCCATCCCCTGTGGACCCGTTGTACTCGGCGAAGGTGAGCCAATCCAACCATCATTTCTTTTGACAGCGATACTAAACAGAACCCAGCTTGTCTTTGAGGGCATCAGTGTTGACATTCGTACGTGCTGTGAAGTGTTTCGCCTCTGCTCGCTTTTGCTAATGAACAGTCAGACGGCGACGGGAGGCAATACCATATGGACGCGTGAGTGCCATGTTTTGCGGACGATTTACAGCGTTGACACGCTCTCAGGACTGTCGCGTATAAGCAAGCTGCGCTCAACGCGATCGCGTACTTGCAAAAGGTGTGTATCACAAAGCATCGAATTCTCGAGAACTGTGCACTTTGGAGACGCCGCTGACGTCCAGCCGTCCTAGATCGGCTACAGTGAGTGACTTTTTGACCTCGATCCCAAGTGTTCAGGAGATGACGAATGCTCGATACGTCTGTGCATGTAGCCCGTGAGCAAGCGTGTGCGTACCTTTTTTTTTTTTTGCTTAAATGGCTTCTTTCCGTTCTGACTTGGACCGATGTATCACTAGACCTCCTTCTCTCGGCCGCCCCGGTTGAGAGTCACGTCGGTGCCGTCGTGGTACGTATCTGGCCTCCCATTCGGAATAGGTATTGTTAACATGTATGCTTCGGTGACAGGACTCTCCCAACGCCTGCGTCACGCTTGCATTGCCCCTGGGCATTTTCGACCATGTACGTCCAGTTCCTCCTGTGCACACGACGACCGCGCTAAAATAAACTGCACCACCCAGGACATCTTACCCAAGGAAGAGGGCCTGAAGAAACTCAGTTTTGGACAATGCGCGATCCGCAGCGACGGTGTGCTTTAGTACTCGTATGCAATGTTGCTCTCTTTGAGGATCGAAACGGGACCAAATGTACGACTACGAAAGAAAAGGAATCCAAAGAACGAACATGCTTATTGCTCACATACTACATGTACATCACCGAAAAATATGAAACGATCCTCCGTAACAAAGTAATAGCAAGAATCTATGTACGGGGGCGACGGGGAAGAGTATCCGAAAACACGAGTGCTAGGAACGCACCTGCTCGAATAGTTTCAGGTCCTGTGGCGCACACACCTCCCAAACAGCTTTCAACACCTCCGTTCCCGGGTTCACGTTACACACCCACTCAAACAATCCTGCTTGCTTGCCCTTCCGCCCCCCCGCCGCCGACCATCGTGCCAGGCACCCTTCTTTCACGGACACACTCCCCTCATCCATCTCCGCTAACCCCGCAGGCTCCTTCAGCACGATCGTAATACGTGGGTCCGTGGGCAATGGGATGGAACTCCGCACGATGACGCCCCGGATCGGCTCTGCGTGTGTATTGTGGATGACCGTTGCGCTCGTGTACGTCGTCGTGGCTTTGCCCGTGAACGCCCCGAAAGAGGGCAGGGCATCCGGCGCGCGATTGTGGATTATCTTCACGCCGGTGTCGACCGCGAGCGAGCATTCCAGTATCTGTGGCAACTCGGTGTTCTACATAGCGGAGATATATATGTTCAACGAAGTCAGGGTGCACACGCGTTAGATGGATGTCTAAAGAGGGTCATCGTTGGACGTACGTGAATGTCGGTGGACGAGACATGTTTGCCGTTCAGATAGACTTTGACAGTGCCTGGGAGCAGGACGGATTCATTGGTGTTCTTGACCTCGCACTGGATATTTTGGATGTGAGTATCGGGGAGAGAGACAAGGAGAATGCCACGGACTGTGTAATAGACGCGGGTGTCGGTGCTGGGCACTACAACTCGCATGAACTCTCCCTGGAGAGAGAGCGAGGTAACCATGACATGATGCTCAGCGTTATCGGAGGGAACGAATATACATCCATTAGCGATATGCGTAATCGGATCCTTGCTACCCTGAATTCCCCAAGACGCAAATGTGTGAGTAATGTTTCGACGAGATAGACTGACGGACGCCACATACATGAGAAATGAGTTGAGAAACTGTCAGAGATGGTGCATCCACCGTGACTGTGGGAGCCTCATCTACCACCGGAGTTGGCGGCGGTGGAGGAAAAAACGGGTCGATTCGCCTTGGCATTTGCCTCAGTGCGGGTCGCGCGAGCGAGAGTTCGTGAGGAGGCGGGAGCTGGACGGCAGGGACGTCGTCCCCCGCTCGCTGAATTTCACGGCCACGACCTTGGTTGCGGTCACGTTCCACCTCTTTACTCTGAGGGCCCGCCATCCGGGATCGCATACGGGCACCTGGGATCGCGACCGTGGGCCAGGGCTGCCAGGGCGCAAGCACGGGTTGTGGAACGATGTGCGTCTGACCGAGACCAATATCGATCCTCTTTGGCTGAGGGAGTTGGATCAACTGCGACACCTGGTCCGCCGTTGTCAGCGCCAAGCTCACGTTTTCCCAATTTTCGCCCGTCCATTGGGTGACCTTACACCGGAAGTCGAGCTTCACCGTCCGCGACGGTATATTTCCTGTCATTGCAATGTGGAGATCGTACGCTGGCTTCCACGAAACTTGAAGGACGACTAGGAAGACCGTCATCTCAGGAGAACCTTTTAAATGATCATGCTTCTCCTCACCATAAGTCAGAGTGAGCTCAACAGCTTCCAGGGGCACTTGGTTGTTGCAAGACAGGACCGTCACCACCTTGACCGGTAAATCTCTACTGAGCTTCGAGAGACGCTCCTTCTCCTCCGTGATTCTATTGCCGACATCAGCTAGCTTGACAACTAGCTCCGAAATCACCGCAGAACGCGTGACCCCAATCTCGACAAAGTCGTCAAAGAAAGAAACCATCTGAGCTGCCTCTGGCTGGCTATTGGACTTGCATTGCGCGAGCGAGTCCATGTAGGTTGTGAGGAACGTGGAGCTCTGCTGCCTGAGACGCCTTTCATCTTCGAGTCGCAGCCGTTCCGTTTCCAGATCACGCAATGTCTGACTGGAAGGCGCAGGATTTTTGGCGACGGAAGTATAATGGTGATCGGGAGTCATCCTGTTCCAAACCATGGATGGACTGTCTGGGATATGGTCGATCCAGTGGTCGACGGCAGTGTGGTAGCCGGCAGTGTGGTAGTGATCGAGAATCGTCACGTTCCCCGACGTGGATGTTACTGAGACATCAACAGACAGAAGACTGGCAGGGAGATTGATAATCTCGACAACCTGTGGCCCATCCTACAATACTCATGTGTTAGAAAGGGGCACACAAGACGCGAGATGTCTCTACCTGGGAGCGGAGGAAGGACAAAGGGAATGTGCGAGTGATTTCAGCGCTACAAGAGCTGAATAGTTTGACAGATTTGATGGGGAACTGATTCGCTTCTATGACTGTTGTGTCTTGCAAAAGAGCCTTAGTCATATCGACTGCAAGCACTGAAAGTCGTCGTAAAGGACAAGCTGTGGAGGACTTCAAGTTGAAGCATCAGCCGAGACGCTCTTAAAGACAAGGCAGTGCAACTTCCTGTGCGCTCCACAGGATCTTGCACCCCCACGTCAGAATTCCACGACACGATAAACAATGCGCCCGAGAGATCACAATTACTAGAAGAGATGGATGCGAGCTTCGATTACGGCACAGCGAGAATATACACGATGACGAGACGAGAACGGAAAAAGTCAGGAGAGATCCTCTAATGCTTCGAGCCTGACAACTTGCCTGATCAATGGAATCAGAAAAGCCACTACCCTCCAAGTAATTTTGTTTACTTGCCTATCCCTGACCGCCTCTTGCCATCTCTGGAGCTTGGCAATCTCATGTAGCTGGAACCCATAGATCCGTGGTCGATATCTATCCGCCTTCAGAGCGACACTGGCTGTGCTAGCGGGTTCACCGATGACTTCGGGTACATCTGGTTCTTCCCTCGTGCGTCTGTTCCTCTTGTTCGCGTCGGTCTCGCTGACTCGAGGGGGTGGCGCCGGCTCAACGGGGCCGGCCTTTGGAGGAATGAGATGCGGGTAAACCATGAAAAGCAGATGCGGGAATGAGGTGCCAAAATAGGCCCCATCAATGGATCCATGTCGGGAAGACTTGGGGGAATAAACGTCTTCACAACGACCACAATAAAGCTTTACTGATTTTTCGTATGGAATATCGCTTAGACCGACGGGCAGGAGAGGTTGAGATTGGCACAAGACTCTAGGACATCGACCAAAATCCACTCTCTTGAATTTTTCAAGCTGGAGGGTATAAGGTTTGAGTTGGGAAGAAGGATCAAACACGTACCATCTTTGCGAGACCGCGTGCCGTGACGATCCACCGCGCGTGGATGAGACCATACAATAAGCGAGCTTGGACATCTAGAGCACCCCGAAGCTCATCCTGGATGTCATCATCTATGGGATGGGGGTAAACTACACGAACTTTGCAAATAATTGTGACGAACCGAGGTTGTCCGTGATTAGGTCAAGGGCTTGTGCATAGTTGGAAACCTCGTTGTTGAGGCCCGTCAAGTTAAACCTGTCCAGGATATAGTCCTCCTCGACTTCACAGAAGTATTCGTTGCCCTTCGAAGACAGAAACCAGGATATCCACTACCGCAAGCAATCGTTAGATTGGTTCAGATGGCGTATTGGGGTGCCTCACCGAACTAGACAATGATCGTGATATACTGTACTTGACCAAGTGAAGCAGAGGGTGACCTACTTGGAATAATCAGAATCAGATCCCGTAGAAGCATCGTCCACTGCACGACCGAGCATTGAATCAGTCCTCTGCTGAGATCTGTCGTTTTCAAACTGACTTGTGGTGGCCAGCTAGCAATTGCTCGTCGCTTCGCCGATAATTGCCGTTGGGCGAACAACCCTCGAAGGGATGTGGCGGTGCAGGCTGTTCGGACCTGGTAGCCAAACCCAGAAAAGGAATAAGGTTCACACATGCCTCGTCCGATTCTTACTCCAACACATTTGAGAGTCACAAAATCAAGACCGGAATCATACACACTTCTCGCATGCCAGAAGCCGTTGTAGTGGACATGCCAACAGACCTTCGTTCGACCAGCACGCCCATTTCTCCTTTCGAACTGGAACAAGATCTCAGACACAACGTGATCCATCGAGGATTCACCGCATTGACAGTTAAAATTCCCGATGCCGATGCAAGCAAAGTCCGGCGAATTGATACACCACGACCCCCGCCATTGTGGAGAACCCCCGAGTTTTTATTCTACTACCTGGTAGCCGCAGTAGCCATCCCTGTCATGGTCTGGGTACCGATCAACTTGAGTTCATGTGCGTTATTGTCATACTATCGTGCAATGTTCGTCCTCATCTATAAAATACACGCAGCCACGCACGCCAACTATCCATTCTTTCACTACAAATTAAGTCCCGGCTGGTTGTTCGGTCGTCAAGTTGTAAGTACATTCATCCAGTGAGCTAGAGTGGAGCACGGATATACCCTCTTTATACGTGGTCCAACGCATACCCAGGACAACAGTGATGCTCAATATCGCGCCTTTCGAAACAATGTACCTGCGCTTGCCTTTCTGGTCCTCGTATATGTTGCACTCAAATCAATATATACTCGCTTTGCAACTCGCTCAATATCAGGAACACCAACCGACGGAACATTTGTCGTTCCTTTTACTATCTTGTTTGCTATATTATACCTCATCGGACTCCATGGAACGAGCACTTTAAAGATATTTATCATTTTGACTGCCAATTATCACATTGGGAAATCTTTTGCTCAATCACGGGCCGGCCCAATCATTACTTGGATCTTCAACTTTCTCATTCTGTTTTCAAATGAGCGCAATGAAGGGTACCTGTTTTCGAGCCTTCATCCTGATTTAGCACCCTTGGTGAGCGAGCCGTTTTTGTGCGCTACACCACCTCACTTGCCTTCAGGACACATTTGAAGGACTCTACCCTCGCTGGCAAATCAGCTTCAACATCACAATGTTGAGGTTGGTGTCATTCAACATGGATTATTACTGGGCATGTACATTGCCACACCCACCGGAGGTCCGTGCTGGTTCATCGGTCTGCTTAAAATCTCAGTCGTTTACCTCAGCCGGAGTCGACGCTCACTGAAAAGCAACGAAGTACTCTCTCGCATCCCCTCGAACGCTATACC
Organism: Rubroboletus pulcherrimus; assembly: GCA_038091165.1. Classification (NCBI taxonomy): domain Eukaryota; kingdom Fungi; phylum Basidiomycota; class Agaricomycetes; order Boletales; family Boletaceae; genus Rubroboletus; species Rubroboletus pulcherrimus. Next base: position 22,671 of record JBBPNY010000321.1, read on the forward strand.
TATGCGAACTATCTCGCCTATGTGTTGTTCCCTCCGCTATATATTGCTGGTCCGATTCTGACTTTCAACAACTTCATGTGGCAGGTC
>JBBPNY010000322.1:0-22674 GCA_038091165.1 Rubroboletus pulcherrimus
ATTATATTTATATGTGTGTCTTTGTTTGTAGCACCAAATAAAAACAACTATCCCTTTGTTTTACTGAAATTTTATGGATCATGTCAAAAGCTCTAAAACTGTTCCAATGGTGTCCCTGTTTTAAAATAGATGTATCTCAGCGACCCCTGAGCCAAATCACGTGTGTATTAGGTCAGCAGGTAGCCAGGGATTTGTACGTAACATGTTCTCACCAACGCTAAGCGGGATTCCCACGCCTACAGCTGCTATTTTACATACATTCCAAAACTACAAAACATTGGAACAGTTTTTGGAGTCACTGTAGTTACATAATTGAGTCAATGACATACTGAATTGAATTGACTATATCTCCATGAATACTTATTGAAATTACATAAATCCTTTTCCGGCACACAGCCAGGGGTAGGCACATTTAGGCACCCACTTATACTTTGGCTCTATTTGTTCATGTTCCTGAGTAATATAACTAGTACTCCAAAATTCCAAAACATTGACTCAATTTTGGAAGTCACTGTACTAATGGTAGCCAGCTTATGTAAGGATGAGTAAGGTGGGAGTACTAGAGATCTAGCGAGAGATAGATCCTGAGGAGAGAGTAAGTCCAAGTAATACTACCAAAAGGTGCCAATCATGGAGTCTATAAGGATCGGTGTTAATAAAGATATAGAGGGTGAGATGAAATTCACCTGAGATGAAAAGAGACCGATCAATGATTGGCAGCACTATGGGGAAAGGAGAATAGACTTCGTTCAGGGTCAATAGAGAAAGGGTCCGAGATCTTGGTGTCTGTTGAGACAGGCTCCGAGAATATAGACTCTGGGAAGAAGTCCCAGTCTAAGGTATCGCCCCAGGAGTAATCCAAGGCAGGGTTGAAGGGAAGCGTGGGAAGCGTGGGGGGTTTGGTGGGGCTGTGAGAGCAGCAGAAGCAAATGAACATGGTAGAGGAGGAAAATGAAATGGCTGGGGACCATACTGTAACAGTCCAACCCTCACACCATCTGTGCCACCCACCGTTGCCCAGGAGCCTGGTGAACCAGATCTCTCCCAAGCAGCTGACAACGACCTCATATACAACCATGAAGATGATAATGATGATGCTGATCTCCCACAATCACCATCACCAAACCCCATAGTGAAAAATCCATTGTGAAACTCTGCTTCCTGGAAGGCTGTTATCCCAACTCTCATCAAAGGATTTTTGCAATATATGACCCAAACATTGGGCAAGCCAGTGCAATTTCTGGCCTCTGTCATCTCTCATTGCAAATGAGGGTGCGAACCCAAAAGAACTATGCTCATATGCCTTCACTTTGATTGTAAGTCTCACTCCTTTCCGCACAACAACCCTAAACAGTCAGATACAGATTTTTCTACTGTCACCATACTTTCATGCAAGTGTGCAATGCTTCTGCAAGTCCTGATGTATCATGGCCTTTTTCTGATCACTCCCTCACAACCTCACATGGCCGTAGCTGTCAAGCTGTTGGCATTCTACAGAGTGCTGTTCGAGCACTCCTGTGATGCAATCAATGCCCTAGCATCAGCTCTAAACACACACTACACCCGAAGGGGTTTTTTGATGACAAGTCGACAGGTATGCAACAATTTCCTTACATGTCATTTTATTTAATTATTATTGCACAGGGAACCATGGTACAAGACCCTTTTTGATATAGCCTTGGACAAGCTGTCCCATGAGATGACATCTTGCAAGTTGAAGTGGAATGCTGTATAGAGTTCATGATAGCACAGTGTCGCGCACATGTTGCAAGTGTGCATCCATCTTCCACTCTCCTTCCTAATGATTCAAACCTACCCAATAATCCTACTGTTGCAATACCAAATCCAATGGAACCTACGGCGACATCCTGCATGCCTCTTCTCATGCAACGCTGTCCTGCATGTTTCGGTCAGACCTCATTTGGGTACCTGTTAGATGATGGCACCGACATTCATGTAGCTACCGATGGAAACTTCCATCATTGCCACAGACATTCTGCGGGAGATTGCCCTGCCTTTTACAAACCTGTTTACATCTTCTCAAAACCTCAAGTCGATGAAGTTGGTAATTGAATCACTAAAGCACGCAAGTGTGGGGAGCAACCTTGTAATACCCTCATATCTGATGAGGCAATCAACATATGTGAGACTTCATACGAAGCTGCAGACGGTGAGAAGCAGAAGGCTTCCATGGAAGGCTTTGACAATACAGGGCTGATGTGCCTGATTTGCCACCACAACATACTGCTTTTTTTCGCAAATATTGACATGCCTGGTGAACAACAGAAGTAGAGTATTGCCCTTGTGGAGCACTTGTTTGCGCTCCTTCCCCCATCGGCAACTGGTTGCCTTTTTTACAATGTTGGCTGTGTTATCCAGTGCTCTCTTGATAAAGTACATTATTGCTTTCCTGACATCATTTTGTGCTGATTGATGTCTGTAGTATAACATACTTCCATCCACCATAACCTCTCGCCTATGTTTTGCAACTACAGTGATGCATGCATACGGACATGAATGGGCATGCCAGTTAGTGTACAATCCTCAGCTTGTTGTTGGACTTGGATTATCAGATGGAGTGGGTACTGAGAGGCTCTGATCATGTTTCATCAAATTGATAGGAATTCAATGATCATCTTTGGTAAGTTCTGCATATAGTTGTCTCAATCACCATACTGATGCATTGTAGCACCAATGGCGCCTTTGGCTTATTGACCATCAAGCTGCCGCAGTTGGGGCTGAGATGCAATGTGACCTTGGATTGTGGCTTAGGCATCATCTGAAGAAAGGTGTTGGTGAACAAGGTGACACCACTCAGAAGGTCATTAACAACTGCAGTGTCCCTGCCAACAAGCTGCAAGACGAGTGGGCAAAGCAGCGTACTGCACAACTCTCAATTTGTGCTGGTAAGTACTTATTGTCATCATACTATCTAACATTTGATAAATTTTACCAGATACACCTGTAAGACTCAAGAAAGAGCTAGACAGCATCCTCACATTGCAAACTGATCTCAACTCATCCGAGTGTGCCCTTCAAGCTGTGCGAACTGCCATTGAGAAAGACTCAGTGCCTGCTGATACACTCGCCATCTTGGATAGTATGGAACACAGCCATGACCGTTTACTGGAAAAAATTGAGATACTCTATGCTTTGCTGAACGTCCACAAGAATTTCCCGGAGTTGTTGGGAGTCAAATTAGAATTTGTGCAGATCCTTCTCATGGCGCACAGTTTGAAAATCAACATCCAAAAGAGGGCAATCGGTAGCTTTTTCGAGTGGGACAAGCTCAATCATGCAGTGGGCAGCAAAGACAAGGCATTGGGTGAGTTCACAAGCTTGACCACACATTCCTCTCACATCAAATCTCAATACCAGGCACAAAGCTTCATCAAAAAACTCACAAAGCTATTCCAAAACGGCAGCCTGCACTCATGGCTGCTATCAAGAAGTACAACAAATATTGTGAAAAACTGGATGAACTCCACGACCCAGCCTACACAATCCCTCTCCCATCTCCACTCCCAACAAAACTTGCAGAGTTGCATAATGACCAATTGCTTTATCAAGATGTTTGGATTTCCTCTTCAGTTGGCGAGATCCCCCGATGGCTCAAGGATACTGATGTCCCACATAATGCAGTCACTGTCCCCTGTATCATACGGCCAGCCTGTGTTGCAAAGAGCCCAATTGATACAAGTGAGCCTGAGGTGGGCCCGTGGGGATGTGATACCGAGGTTGATGGATGTGGATGGGCCTGTAGTAGATGAGGCAGACCAAGGTCAATATATATGGTCAGGCCTGTGCTGGGTAGAAGGGACCAGGGGTGATGGATACGGTCAGGCTTATAGTGGGTGAGGTAAACTGAAATTGATACATACGGCCAGGCCCATAGTGGGTGAGGAAGGCCGAAGTTGATACATACAGTTGGGCCCTTGCTGGGTAGGAGGGTCCGAGGGTGATGTATCCAGGCAGGCCCTTAGTGGATGAGGTAAACTGAAATTGATACATACAGCTGGGCCTGTATTGGATGAGACAGACCAAGGTCAATACATATGGTCAGGCCTGTGCTGGGTAGAAGGGACTGGGGGTGATGTATACAGTTGGGCCCTTAGTGGGTGAGGTAAACCAAACTTGATACATATGGCTGGGCCTGTATTGGGTGAGGAAGGCTGAAGTCATTACATACAGTCGGGCCCTTGCTGGGTAGGAGGGACCGAGGGCGATGTATATGGGTGGGCCCATAGTGGGGCATGCAGCATCTGCGAAGAGTCATCACACTCGTATTCGTCTTGTGCACCTAGTGAAATGAATCGCTCTCTTCTCAATGATCTTACCCATTTCCGAAACATCTACCACTGAGGGGATGACATTGTCTTTCTTGATTCAGGCGGAATGGGATCATTCCTGGTGCCTAGGTGGCACCTCCACCTTTGCTTGGAATATAGTCAACGACTCCAAGCTACCATGATCTCTGATCCCTCTGATCCTGCCCTGCTCGGATATAGCCTAGTGGCTCGTGCTTTTAACGATGAGCCAGGAGTACAAACCCGATTCTCTGAACTGGATGATGAAGATCATTGGATCCCCAGTGGAATGCCTGAACCCTCACCTAGAACCTTTTTTGGTAACACCCCTCCCCGTCCATCCATTACCGCAGCACAAGCCCATGCCCTCGAGTTCGCCGATGCTCTCACAGATCATGAGCTTGCCCGGCACCGTTGCAATGCTAGAAGCATCGAGGAGCGAGCTGCAGGGAAGGGACCAGGCTGGGCAATGCCTGCTTTTGGGCCACGAGGTGAGGGGAGTGATTGAGTCAGGAGAGTGGGGTGCAGTGAAAGGAAGTGCCAGAGGGCACATTCGGGACGAGATGATAGGAGGGTACACAACGTTGATGAAGAAACCGGATTTGATGCAGAAAGCTCTACACACGCCTTAACTAATCCCGTGCATGCCAGCGTCGACTTAATGGACGACTTGGATGCCGAAGGGGTTCCCGACGAAGACCATGTAATGGAAGGGCAGGGTGGGGAGGAGCAATGAGCAAGCCAGGACGCTCACTGGAGGGGGGGATGTAACGAGTTGCTACGGACTGACGTGGGCACGTGATGCGTGACATCTGAACCGTTCAGACACACGATGGACAGTGATTGAGCTCAATCGATGTCTGGGCCATTAACGAGAGTATCCTAGAAACGACTGGACGCGGACTATAAAGGAGCAGCTACTCATTCATGTATTTCCCTAGTTTTTTTTACTGTGTCAAACGACTAGGACTTAACCCAGTCAACCAGTACGAAGAACTCTTCACGCGTAGCCATTCACCAACATGATTGGTAATTGTTACATGCGCGTGTACATTTGCGGTTTGTGACAGGCGTGTCACCTGAACCATCGCCCCATTTATTATACCGACTCCCTGTTGAAAGGTAAGTACAATAGATGATGTCCTGATCGACCAGAAAACTGGCATACACCCTTCCTAGGTATGTGATCCAACCAGAAATTGTTACAATATGATCCCCGGCTGTTTCATTTTCATCCTCTACCTTGTCTGTCTGCTCGTGTTGCTCACGCAGCCCCTCGGAACCCCCCTCTTTTCCCACACTCCCCTTTGACCCCACCCTCGATTACTCCTGGGGCGATACCCTTTACTGGGACTCTTTCCCAGTTATCCCTCTAGAATGGGACTCCTTCCCGGAGTCTGTATCCTTGGAGTCAATCCCTATTGACACCGAGATCTCAGACCCAATCGCTATTGGTCCTGAGCAGTGCCTCTTTTCATTTCCCCATACCGCCGCCGATCATTGATCGGTTCCTTTTTATTTCGCTCTCTTTTTATTTCGGCCTCATTCCATCTCGGCCTCATTATCCTTATTAACGCCGATCCTTATAGATTCCGTGATCGGTGCCTATCGGTAGTTATACTTGGACTTATTTCCTCCTTGAGATATCTCTCTCGTTATATCTCTAGTATTCCAGATATACATCACAGTTACGTAAGCCGGCTACCCAGTACAATATAAGGCCTGCTTCTTTTCATGTAACTCTAACCTTGATCAACACCTACCTGCGTAATATCTAGTTCCCATCAAACCCTGGCTCTCTTGTGTTTGATCAGCGATTGTCTGCTTCTGCTTCTCTTGCTCCTTGCGCATCGATCAACGGATCAATGCCCTTGTCGTCACTCTTGCCTTTGACAGGGAGAGCCCCTGTCCATTGGACATATGGTATCAAGCCCGGTTGCTGTCCTTCACCTGTCCAGGTTCCACACCAGAACTCTGCTCGTTGCATACAGTGCCAGCCCGGTTTCTGCAACTCGTCTGAAGCATACGGGATCAAGCCTGGTTGCTGCTTCATTGTCCGAAGCATACAGTATCAAGCCTGGTTGCTGCTTCATTGTTCGTAGCATACGGTATCAAGCCCGGTTGCTGCTACAGTGCTCTTGACGGAGCTAGGTGTTACGCACTCGCATAACAGAAATGCTCGTCTTCGACATGAAAAAGTATTTGATGGCCAACACCAACAGTGTCGAACTGGAACATAGTAACCCAACTCTCCCATGGCTGAGATGGTACAAGCCAATCCAAGTCATTGACCAAAACATGGATGGAGTAGTCGTTCAATTCAACAAGATATGCCCTGGCCTAAGCAGCTGGAAATTGCGGTCCCATGTCGCAGATAAGGTGGAAGAAAATATGGAACGGCCCGTCATGCAGTCCGTTTCTCATTGGGTGTGACGAATCGAGTGGGGTATTCTGGTGGCTGTACCTATCTGTAACGGAGGACATCTGGGTACAGTACACTTTCTCATAACGTATAGCCACCTTTTCACAATACATTATGAGATATATACAGTACCAGAAATTCCCACAGATAGGGGGGTCATTAAAATTTGGGGGTCACCAAACACCGCACACCAAACTGTGACTTACGTTGGCTTCCAGAAGCTACTTAGTGTAACCTGTTTCACCATCAGCATCGCTTCTCACCACAATTCCCCCCAGAACGAATGAAGCCTGTGGATGAGCTCAAGTGAAGTCTGTGAAGAGGATGCATCAGCTCGAGAGATACAACCTGCTTCCAGCTTCTCGCAGAGCACAATCAGCTCCGAAGTGCTCATCACCAGTTTGTTGTCACCTCCCTCGTCATCCAATTCCACCTCAATAACCTCCAAGCCATTTCTAATAGCCTGGTGATGCTGTACCTCCGCAATGATTGCAGTATCATCTTCATAAATTGTAGACTCGCCAATCTCCTTTTCTGGCAAGGGGTTGAGAATCTCATCGATAGTTGGCACGGCACCAATGATACACTTGTGTGTCTTCAGCTCGTCCATAGATTGTTGAAGTGACTGTTCGAGTAAGTCCAGTTGAGGTGCTTTTGTTTTGCCAAGAGCTGGTATTTTGAAGATGAGTCCTGTCCGATGGCAAGCAAGAGATGCAAGTTCCTTGACTGCTTTGTTGGCGCTCTTGGTGTCACCCTCTGCATCCATAACAACCTTGAGTACATGTTCCCAGTCTTGGGCTGTGTATCAAACCCTGAGATGTGCTTTCAAGAGATCCTCGGCTTCGGGTACATCAGCAAACCAACCCTTATCCTGACATCTGTGGAATTCTGTAAAGTCACTACAGGTCTGTGGAGATCTGCATTACTAGGTACCTCTCTGTAAACATTCTGTAAGTCCTGCATAGCTCTGTCAGGATGAGGATTGGTTTGCTGATGTAACCTCATGCTGTCAGAGCTTGCAAACTGACAGATAATGGCCCACACGCCAGGATCTGCATGGACTGGATGAGAGACTGGTGCTGTATCTTCATCAGACCCAAGCCCTGCATGTTTCCAGCAATGCTGAATGGTTGATGGTTCAACAGCATCCCATGCCTCCTTCACCATTAATATGGCTTCTCGAAGATTTATTTTATAAATGTTATGATTTCCTGCCTCATCGAGTTTGATAGCACGGAGACAGAATGCTCAATGATAGTGGGCTTTGAAGCACCGAATAATTCCAGCATCAAGTGGCTGGACAAATGATGTTAAATTTGGCTCGAAGAATTCCAGCTGAATGTTGCGAGGTTTGTATCCAATTTTGTGTCCACTGAAAGTGTCAACGAGAAGGCAAATGTAATGCCCTTGAATGCCCATCTTCACATGGAGCTCTTGGACCCATCTGTTTATTATCCTCGTAAGTCCTCATCAAGCTTACATCCATAAGGCAAACTCAGATTCCTTACTCTTCAAACAGATCACTTGTCATTCATGCTGTCTTATTGCTCTGATAATAGTAACCTGCACTCTGAGGGGGCTTGCTGTTGAAGCAACGAGGCTTCTTTGCATATCCAATGAAAAAAAGCAGAAACTTTTCACTCCCATCTGCATTCACGGCGAAGCCTAAAGTAAGCCAAAACTTTTCTTTCTTTTTCCCACTCATCTGCCACATGGCAAACCCACGATCGGGAGGTGCCCTAACCTTTAATGTCAGTTTTGTCCTGCATCTAATGATTTTAATTAAATATTTTTTACTCACATTGGAAAAATGCCTGATTCATCAAAGTTCACGCGGTCCCTGAGAGGGAACGACAACAAGAGTCTCCCCACCCTGATGCGTTCTTGTGCCACAGCATCCAAGTTCACCGATCCAGCCCCCCTGTGGTGTTGATACTCTTTGATATTGTATGTATGGCAGAAAGAAGGAATCCACCCTTCACCATCTGGTTGAGTGACAATCTGTGGTCGTTTACCGGAGAGTGCATTCGGATTTGAGTGGATGCACTCCTCAAGCTTCATGCAGTCCTTTAGTTTCCAAGACAGTGTTGCCTGTGTGAATTCCAAAGCACCCTCAGGACGAGTCTTGAAATGCCCAGCAATGCAACCTTGTGGCACATCTGAGTGCTCATCGATGTAAGCAAACACTGTCAGCCAGTCATTTAAAGTAAGATTTTGATGTCTTGCTGTCTGGGTTGGTTGTGCAGATGTTGCCACAGATGCCTTTTTGGGTTCAGCACCCTTCGGATTGCACTGGTAGGGAGGAGGTTTGCCCCATGGTTTATGCTTTGTGTTTTCTGGGCTGTGGGGCATTGGGAGATTCTCAGATATGTTTAATTTTTCTTTCACCTGAAGTTTGGCTGGGCTGTCACCCATCAACTCTGACATCATGACACCACTCCACTGCTCTCCCGACCCACATTGTCCACACTGTCATACTGTATAAGTCGACCAAAAGCCTATCCATTATATATTATACAATTTTTGTATGTTTTGCCTGTGTTACGACTACCCTGGGTAGGAGTGTGCCGTAGCCCTTGGTGAGAAGCTTCTAGGTAATGCGACAAGAGGGACGTCCTCGAGTCGTAGGTTCTATGCGATGCGACAAGAGGGACTTCCTCGAGTCGTAGGTTCAAGGAGCTGTCACCTCAAGAGGTGACAGTGGTTGAAGGGTCAAGGGTTGCAGCGAGAGACTATGCGATTGTAAGGGAGGTCTAAGCTACCGTTACAAGAGATAGGCTGCGAGTACTTAAGCGATCCTGGAGTCCTGGATGACTAAGTAAAATGGAACATGATGGAATGTCAGGGAAGCCTGACTAAGGAAAGAGATGACGCGTCGTGGAAGGTCATGGAACGTCAGAGAATGCTGACTAAGGAAAAGGGGTGACGCATCATAAGAAATAGAAACTACATCCTACGGGGTTTGAACGGTAGGACAAGTACATGGCTCCGATGAGAGAAGAGAAGAATGAATGAATGAAGATTGTTAGTACAAATCGTAACAGCCTGCATACCAAGTCGGGAGCTCCCAAAAATCCATACAATATGAGATTTATGCATTATCACCACATGCATTATGAGAAAGTATACTGTATTGACTTTTCCAAACGTTCGAAAGTCCAAGCAGTCCAAATTTCGCAAACGTGACCAAACAATGTTTGGGTGGAGCTTGAACAATGCAGAAGCAGCCGAGTGGCAAGCTGTCACACCCTGAGACTGACAATGGTACTCGTTGCCCTGGCGTGGGAATACCAGGTCCAACCCTTGGTAGCAGCCCACCATCAGCAACTGGTCAAACCACTCCAGCTGTCTGTTGATGTCAATATGGTATGGACTGCACTGATTGACCATGAGTGAGGCCGTGTTGTAAACCGAAGGCCAAAGCTGGAGGACATCCAACATATCTTGGTTGTTCTCCGCACATGCAGTCCGCCAGAGTCTGACCATGAACTCTCGCCCTAAACCATATAGCTCGGGATGCATTATACTCAGTGTTGTGGAGAGCAATGCATGGGCTTCCTGCATCTCCACAAGCCATTTCCTGCATTCACCAGCAGTCCACTGGTCTTTCAGATTTGCTGAGACATCCATGATGCTGTTCTCATGCTGGATTGAAACATTCAATTGGATCACCTAGCCTGTTAAGCAGACTTACATTGTACCCTTGCTGAAACCACCCTGGTGAAATGTTAATGCTTCCTTTCAATTCCGCATCATCATGGAAATATGCTATGTGGGTCCGCCAGGGTTCCCCACTAGCGGTTGCTGTGAGGCTCCATTGAAGAGTCTGCCACAGATATTGGGTATGTTCCCAAACTCGCTCCTGGTAGAGATATTGACATCAGCTTGGATTCACTGTTGATGCTGTGGAATAATGGTGTGCAATCTACCTGATTGGCATGGCTGAGTAACCTGGGCAAATACCATGCAATGATATTTTCCTCCTCGTCTACAAGTATCCTTGGGGTATCTATCGTAGAATAGGTTTCAGATGGATCGTGAGTGGTGTCCGACATCTCCTTCCTGAGTTTCCAGATGAATTTGCAGGCAAGAAATACTTCCTCTGATGTATCAAAGTCGGTTAGCAGGTCTATAGATTCAATTGATAAGCTTTGTCCAGAGCTAGCTGAGATCAATACACATACACATGTTTTTCCGTGCTTCCACTAGCACTCCCACAACCTGCTCAGCCTCTGCCACAACCGCTAGGGGCATATGTATGTTGGGTATCACAGGCTCGGAGTGATCTGGTGCATGCAACAAGGACTTGTATTGCTTTTGCATGTAATCCACAATCATATTGACAAGTAGAATTGGGGAGCCAGCAGGGCACTGAGGAGCAGGTGGGAATGATGCCATTGTGCAGGAATAGCTTGGAGCGCACAGCGCTTAAATTATATATTTGCTCAGAAGTTGTCATGACAACCAGTGTTGGCCTGCACCCTGCACCTCCACTCATATTTTGCTGGCCTAAAATGGTTCATAATCAAGCCCAAACAGGAGTGGTGAGTTAATCTGATGAGAAGCCACAGGCAGGTCATTCCAAAGGGAAATGAATTACTGTTTTGCATTCTGCCATGGTAATTCTCATTCGCAAAGTGCCCCATGGGGTACATTACAAGTGGAGCACTATCTACACATTTCATAGCCTACAAGGGGGGGCGTCCCCCTGTCAATGATCACAATCCATCTACTCTGATCTGCATGTGATGGAATGCCAATTCACCCTCCGCAATCTTTCTCGTTTTGCCGCATGGTAAATTGTGCATGGGGGATGCAGGTGTCAAGCTAGCAATCATGTTGGGCTGGGAGAGAAGCAGGTAGGAGGAGAGGCAGGTGGTTGCTGCAAGGACGGACTGAGTCCACAGCTTCGCAATGTCCCTTTGGAACCACCTACCCGATCCAACCATTCACCAACTACTGCAGCCATGGTGCTATGGGTGCCCTGCAGCTGTTTGATCTCCTCCGCCAAAGTTGACCATTCCATTCCCAGATTTGTTATATGTGCCTACATTCCTTGCGATGAGCCCATGAATTCGTTGAGTGTTTGCAGGGCATTTTGATGCTGTGCTGTGACCTGGTCACCGCTTCTCCACAGCTGATCCAGCTCCACCCGAATGGTATCACACCTGGACTTCAACACTGATCCCACATTTATTGCAGAGCATGGTATCGGAGGCGCCGCCTCTGATGATATGACAGTGCAGGAGGGGGGCCCTGGCTGGTGCGGAGCTGTGCATGGGTTGCTGCCCGATGGACCAGCAGCTTGCAAAGGCGATTGCATGTGGGGAGTCTGTATTGGTTCTGGGAGGAGGCGGGGCATAATGCGGAGCATGGCCACAATTGAATTGATGGTCAGCCCTACATGTAAATAGGCAGATTATCAGCTTACTATTTTTACCCTTTGGTGGAGCCTGTGGAGAGGTGGACGGAGGCCTGCTAGCAACACCAGTCTAATCATGAAATAGGCCTCTGGGCTGGGACTGGCGGCATTCTCTCCATATTGCTAGTGGCGGGGAGCTGCTTCTTGGCGGGCTGCATAGTGGAACATCACCACTGCTTGTGTCAGATAGCTCACATGAAGAAGTGGGGGGTTGTGAGTGCGAGGCGGAATATGATTTGGGGCTTGCCATGTTGTTGCATTTCCGCTTAGCCTTCTTGCAGGCCTGACATGCAGTGCCAGGTTCTGGCCAATAGCACTCGATGTCCTTCATCTGGCATTGGCAACACAGGACATCATATGCCCACTCAACATCAGGCTCTTCCTCTTCAGAGGAAGACAACATAGCTCGTGTGGGCTGGTTCACCACCTGCATACATGCCAGGAATATCCTGGGCCCCCTGAAGTGCTTCCACTCCAGTTTCCATTTGTGTTCCTCTTCCATGCGGCGAAAGTACTCCCACTCTGCATCAGTTGGCCTTCTCTTCGGTGCTCCCCTTTCTCTCTGCCTGAACTCATCCCAATCAAACTCCTCCACCTTTACCATTACCTCTGACCCAGTCTCCACGCCCTCCTCTGCCCTCTGCTTCCCCACCACCGCCTGCAACAACTCATCCTGGGTTTCCTCTGCAGACTCCTCCATGGCCACACATGCCCACCATGGATGATCCCACAGGACTGTGGCATCCTGATTGAAAATCTGCTGCCAGTCCAGCCACTCCCTGTTTGCATTAATCCAAAAGGAGTCAACTGTAATGAGCAGTGGTGGAATCCTTGTGGCATGATTGACCAGCCCTTGAATCTTGCTCTGATATATGCTGTAAACACATTCCGATCCAAATGAAAAGTTGAACATGCCATTTTGTCCGTGATCATTGTCACCACAATATCCCATCTATCTCCACTGACAGCAACATCGGTGCGTAATATTTCTTCTATGGTTTCCTTGGCGAGTGCGAGGGCGGTGCTGGCAACTGTGGGGTTCATAGCTAAAGGATGAGAATAGATATGGGAGATGTGAAAGCAGTGAATGGTGATCAGTAATGTAGAGGAGGAGGTTAAGCAAATCCAATGAATAATTCCCACACTCATAAAGAATGATGTGATGGTCATGTGGCTCCCACACTCATTGTCAACAATATAGTGGAATTGTTCCCCCTACATAAATCAGTGAATCCTGTGTGTCATTGCAGTGGATTGAGAAGCCACTGGAATGTTGCACTTTACAATGCTTGAATACACATGTTTTATTCAGTTGGGAGTGAAGCCACAGAGTGTGTGTTGTCTCTGTTAGAAGTACATAAATCCAGAGTATATGATCAACTGCAATGGGAATGCTTTTGCATGCAGAGTCTCCGCAGAGCATTCCCATTGTGGTTGACCCCCATATAGTTTGCATGCGGAGTCTCTGCAGAGCATTCCCATCATATGGAGGGAAATCAGCATGGGAACGCTCTGTGGAGACACCGCATGCTGGACATACGTGGGCCAACTACAATGGGAATGCTCTGCAGAGACTCCACATGCAAGCCATATGGGGGTCAACTGCAATGGGAATGCTCTGCAGAGGCTCCACATGCAAACCATATGGAGGGAAACCACAATGGGAATGCTCTGCAGAGACTCCACATGTGACCCATATGGAGGGAAACCACAATGGAAATGCTCTGCAGAGACTGTGCATGCAACTGATATGAGGGTCAACTGCAATGGGAATGCTCTGCAGAGACTCTGCATGCAAACCATATGGGGGTCAATGGCAATGGGAATGCTTTTGCATGCGGAGTCTCTGCAGAGCATTCCCATTGCGGTTTCCCCCCATATGGGTCACATGCGGAATCTCCACAGAGCATTTCCATTGTGGTTGACCCCCATATGGCTTGCATGTGGAGTCTCTGCAGAGCATGCCCATTGGAGTTGACCCCCATATGGCTTGCATGCACAGTCTCCGCAGAGCATTCCCATTGCAGTTGACCCTCATATCAGTTGCATGCACAGTCTCTGCAGAGCATTTTCATTGCAGTTTCCCTCCATATGGGTCACATGTGGAGTCTCCGCAGAGCATTCCCATTGTGGTTTCCCTCCATATGGCTTGCATGTGGAGTCTCCGCAGAGCATTCCCATTGCAGTTGACCACCATATGGCTTGCATGTGAAGTCTCTGCAGAGCATTTCCATTGTGGTGAACCCCCATATGGTTTGTATGCGTCATATGGCTTGCATTCAGACCATTTTGATTGCGGACGACAATCATGTACTGTGCTTAGGGAGTCTCCACAGAGCATTCCAATTGTGATTGACCCTCATGCAGCATGGATATGGTTCATCTGTGATCCTACTTGCTCAATCTACATACATGAGGCTGCTACAAATGGTCTGGATCAAATTGGACATTTTCCTTCCCAAGAAGCTGGCAGTTCCCATCATGCGGATAGCAGAATGCTGCAGCTGGACCGTGAGATCCTGCTCTTGGGTCATCAATGCATACAATTGTTCCAGGACTTGGCTCTCCTCTTCATCTAAAGCCAAATTCTCTTGTCAATCAAGTGGTGATTCCTCTCCCCATAGGCTCTGTATGGAGCACAATCAATGACTGTAAGTACATGCTGTCATGAGTACATACCTGGAAATAGGCATCCGCCTCTTCCTGGAACGAAATCTCGGCACCCCAATCAACATTTGCTCTGTTCCACCATTTGCTCTCAAACCATCCATCAAGAGCAACATTCCAATTGGGAAGAAACCTTGGGATGGTGGTGATTAACTTGAAGTTACTGGGCCCGAGATTGTGGATGCCTTTGGCAAATATCAGCCTGGGGTTCTCATACCCTATGGATGACAGATGTGTGGCATATATAGCGGGCGGAGGAATGGGGGTGGTGGCATGTGTGGAATACCATGCCTGTGATGCTTTGTAAACAGCCTTTTTATAAAAAGATTCTTAGTGGTCAGTCCAAAAAATTGGCAACCCATGACTTACAAATTCAGAAACCATATTTGTACAGTATACCATTTCTTGGGCCATAATTCTTCGTCCACAGAGCGCAAAGCGAGCGTGGCAGCATCAATGTGGCAAGCTGAGTAATATGTAACCATTTGAATAACAGTTCTTGGGATTTGAGGTTCGAATATGGTTTTGATGCTGTGGGACATTGTTGTTCTGCAGATGAAATCAGAGAAGTTTGTGGTAATGGTGATTACTGATAAAGCAGGCGGAGTGTGTGGAAGTTCTGGCCTTTTTCCACCATTATGGCTTACTGCACAGCCATGGCTCCATTCCTTTTTAGGATGACAATATCATTATCCTATCTTTTACATTGCCTGATCGCTTGCTTGTACTAATTACATGTGTATAAAGCATTCCCAGGGGAATAGCGACAGAAGCGGTCATTCTACCAGCCATGTGGCTGCAGGGGGTTGTTGTGTGACACAGTACTTTCCATCGCTGTTACGTGTGTGCGTAACACCTAGCTCCGTCAAGAGCACTAGCGTAGCAGCAACCAGGCTTGATACCGTATGCTATGGACAAGTTGCAGAAACCGGACTGGCACCATATGCAATGAGCAGAGTTCCGGCGTGGAACCTGGACAGGCAAAGGACAGCAACCGGGCTTGATACCGTATGTCCAATGGACAGGGGCTCTCCCTATCACAGGCGAGAGTGACGGCGTTGATCCGTAGATTGATGCAAGAGAAGCAACAATAGAAGCAAGAGAAGACGATGGCGGATCAAATGCGCAAGGGCCAGTTTGATGGGAACTAGATATTACGCAGGTAGGCGTAGATCAAGGTTACCGTTTACAGAAAGAAGCGAGTCCTATATATACTCTGGGTAGCTGGCTTATGTAAGAATGACTAAGACGGAAGCACTAGGGATCTAATAAGAGATAGATCCCGAGGAGAGGTAAAGTCTGAGTAATACTACCTAAAGGTGCCAATCATGGAGTCTATAGGGATCGGCGTTAATAAGGATAAAGAGGCTGAGATAGAATGAGGCTGAGATGAAAAGGATCTGATCAATGATCGGTGGTAATATGGGGAAAAGAGAATAGGCTCCGTTCGGGGCCAATAGCTAAAGGGTCCGGGATCTCGGTGTCAGTAGAAACAGACTCCGAGATTATAGACTCCGGGAAGGAGTCCCATTCTAAGGGGATTACTGGGAAGAAATCCCAGTCAAGCGTATCGCCCCAGGAGTAATCCAGGGTGGGGTCAAAGGGGAGTGTGGGAAGCGAGGGGGGTTCCGAGGGGCTGTGCGAGCAGCAGGAGCAGAGCGACATGGTGGACGAGGAAAATGAATTGGCCAGGGACCATACTATAACAATCGCAATCTGACATTGATCTCACAGCCTACCATATAATGATGCTTGCCATGCGGAGTAACATGAATGTCCGAGCTGACCACTGTCCAGACTAGCCTTCTGCAACTCCGTCCAAACATCGGATTTCATTTGAAAGAATCTCACTGTCCACTGACACTCACATGTTGTGAGTTCAACCTCCTCCACCCAATGGTCACATGCTGCCTTAGCTTGCAGCCAGTTGACTCAATAGACTTAACCCATGAGTGAGCGGAGTACACATGGCAGAATCAGGGCCAGGCTTACATTCAGACATCCAGTGGTCGGCATCAGTATCTTGAGGGATATCCATTGTCCAAAACCATGCAAGATTCTCGTTCCAATGCCCACTTCCATTCAGATTTAAAATACTTGTGCTCACCCTTAGATCCACATTGCTAAGCTCCTGGTACCTGTCAAGGACATCCTTATCTGCACTGAGGGCCACCATTGAGAGGCAGCATTTTTTGTATATCACTGCATGCCTTCTGAGGATGGCATCCACAGCATTGACCTTTCCCCACGCTTGGGTGTTGGCAGCTTGACCGTGGGCATGCTGAATGTCATTGCAGAAAAGAATAGCTTTATCTGCCAAGGCAAGATGGATCGCATGAAGTGCATCGTTTGCCTGACCTGTGCGTAACAAGAGCTCCTGGTCTGCAAGCTCCGCAATGCGATACTCTCTACATACAAGCTGACCCAAACTTGATGGAAGTGGAAGGATGAGCAAGGGTATTGGTGGAATCTTAGATTCCTCATTTGAGCTACTCTCCTCCGCCTCACCATCACTGTCTGAGTCTTCTGTCCCATCTTCCACATCAACAATGACATCGCCAAGGAATGTGGGGGCCTCAGAGAGAAACTTTTGGATGGCTGCAGAAAGATGCTCCGTTCAGCAGGCCAGTGCCAACTGTTGACGCTCCATAGGTTTGGATCCAGCTGCCTTGCGGTCTCTGGTCAGAATGATGCTGGATTCTTCGATATGAAGGCCCTGGGATAGCCAGGTGGCTGCACCATGCAAAGCACCATGCTCAGGCTGACATGTAGCGATGAGGTCCAATTCGATTGTCCGCACAGTTGAAGCTGGTTCATCGATCTGTTGTCCAGTAGGCCATGAAACATTATGTGAAAGAACATACCTTTGTTGGTCTTCACTTGGAATATGTCCATTGCAGAAGGATCATGCACTCGCTGCTTCAATGCCTGGCACTCCTCCTCCAACCATCTCTCTGCACACTCCTTAGGTATTGCCTCATCAAGCCTGGTAAATGCAGCATCAGCAGAGCTCAGTGCAGTCCACGCCACCTCCAACTTGGCCCTCAAATGTTTACCTAGGGGTTGAGTAAATGCTTTGTTTGAGTAGTAAGAAATGGTCCTCCTAACCCATGTGAATCATCTTCATAAAATTGGAGTTATTCATTTGGAAGTCAAGGAGCTCTTGGCAGTGCAGTGCAGACATCGTGCGGGTCAACACAGAGCGTATGTTCAGGATAGACCAGAGCATCTCTATGATTTCCCCATCTATCCAGCTGACAGCCAGAATAAACAGGGGAGCATATCTAGGAAAGCATTGCGGCTGATGACCATGGACATGCCATATTCCTATCCCTGGTACGATCTCAATATCTGCAGGGAAGTCTGTCAAACTATTGATTTTGAGCCACTAATACAGCTTCTGCATATACGAGCAATTGATGTCGTAAAATAGGCACACATGGCGGAGCCCCATCATGTTGTAATTGAGTGCATTAGTCAGGGAATAATCCATGTTGACTTGGCTGCAAAAACATCAATACCATCCATGATTCCATTAAACTCACGTACCGTTCCCCCTTTTAAAAGTCCATGACAGAGTGGGGCACAAAGCATCTGTGCTGCACACATGCTGTGGCTCTGATTCTGGAAGCCTCTAAATTTCTGTGGCTAGCATTGGCCTGGTTCACTGCACGATGATTGTTGCAGGATGATCGCTTTGTGACATTGCATAGTCAATTTTGACCACTGGATTATGAGGGTTTGGGTGACATACCTCAACAGGAGAGGTCGTAGCGGAAAGATATGACTTATATTCTGCTCAGCTTATCATGAACCCATGACCATCCATCAGCCAGACCTGGTCATCTGCCTTCCAATCTTGCAAATGCTCCGTGTTACAAACCTTGGCAGAATCACCCTAGTATCACTATCCCGTCTCTGCCTTCCTTTTCAGGAACACCCCTTACGCCCCTGTTACCACACAGTCGGTCCTTGTCTATTCTTATTCTTCTAGACCGACACTGCCTTACTATTTCCATTTGATGTACCATTACACCGGTTCCATTTCCCTTCCTTCCATATGGAACCGGCACTGCTCCCCTTTATCTTCCATCATTACATAGCCTCGTTCATCTCCAATATTCCTGTGCGTGCCAACCAGTATCCTCGAGGCATATCTGTTACGACGCTTTACCGCACCGTAGGTTCTGGTTTAAGGTGAAGCGTGTGGAGATACTAGTAGCAGGCACTCAGAAGTAGCCTGGAGACTTAGGGAACTTGTATACGCCAGAAGATACGCGGTATATTGCATAGAACTAGCTGGGGGGCTAGTACTACGCTAACGGGTTTATATAGGTGTACAAATGGTGCACAGACCAAGCTGTGAGCATAGCTAACGGTAGATAGGCGTACTACGAGGCCCGAGTGTCCTATAAAGGGACGACTTAGGAAACCGGTAAGTACGATGAAACGTAAGGTGAAACGTGATGGATAAGGGAGAGGCAGTGTGGTTCCGTGACTGACGGGTGGCGGAAAGGAACCGTAAGTGTTATACAAGTAATGGGTGAAACGTATCAGAGTAACATCGGAGATGGAGAACGAGATAGAGGGAAGAGAATAGGAGAAGGGGAGTCACGGATGAGCGAGAGGCCGTACATAGGGGTGGGTTGGGTTGTAACAATATCCCCTTATGGGAACCTCAGGCCTCGTAGCTGACAGAATCTATGAAGAAGGCAGAGATGCCCAAGCTATAGTACATTAGCTACAGGTAAAATAGAGAAAGAAAAAGACTCACCTCAGCCACTGCCAGAGATGGCGGTAAACAACTGAGGTGTGTCTTAGTAAGGAAATAACATATATGTATGTGTTGTGGGCAGAGGTGTACTCGTATTATGTTATATGTAATAGTGGATAAATGGTCCATGTACATAAAGTGGAAGCCAATTCCGAATGTTCCGAGTTTGGAAGAGCGCGGGAAAGTTCCGGAACCTGTTCTGGAATGGTTCCGAGACTGTTCCGAGATGACAATCTCGGAACCCTTGGAAGAGCGTGGGAAAAAACCTCGGAATGCTTCGGAGCAGTTCCGAGTCTGTTCCGAGTCTGTTCTGAGATGACAATCTCGGAATCCTCGGAGTAGTGTGGGAAATATCTTCGGAATGCTTCGGAATGGTAGGGCCAGAATGTCAATCCAGAATGGTGGTTCCGGGATCGAAAATGTCGGAACAAGAATGACTCAGGGTTGGATTATTGTTGAATACTGTCACTCCCACTTGAGTATAACCGTAGTCCCATAGCTTTGATGAACTTCCAGTGTTGATCGCTCACAAGTGGTTTTGTGAGTATGTCTGCCACCATGTCTCCAGTTGGAACATAGCAAACAATTGCCTCTCCCTTTCCTACAAGGTTATCTCTAACAAAGTGATATTTTCATTGGATATGCTTGGTTCGTGCTCAGAACTGTGGATCATGGCATAGGATGATGGCAGCTTGGTTGTCAGAGAATAGTTCCGTCAGACCCTGTTGCTTGTGTCTGATTTCATCAAAGAAGGTCCATAACCATGCCAAGTGTTGTCCAGCATTACTGAGTCCGATGTACTCCAATTCTGTAGTGGAAAGTGCAACCATGCTTTGTTGCTTGCTAGACCATGAGATAGCTCCACGATTGCTCATGAAGAGAAAACCGGAAGTGCATTGGGAGTTGTTGGGGTCCTGAGACCATCCGGCATCGGAGCACCCAGGGAAGTCCAGGTCCATTGAGATCTCCATTCCATCAAATCTGAGTTCCATGTCCTTTGTGACTTGGATATACCTGAGTACTTGTTTGGCTGCTTCTCAATGTGTGAATTTAGGTTTGGCACTATAACGGCTAAGTGTTCCGACTGTGTATGCAATATCTGGACGTGTTCCGAGCATGAGGTACATCAAGGAGCCAATGACGGTGAGGTAGGAAACTCGACATCCTTCAATAACCATCTCTGGAACATTGCAATCATCATCTGGATCAGTTGCAGAGAGTTGAGAATTGTGTGCCATAGGAGTCCATATGGATTTGCAAGTGGACATGCCAGTGCGTCCCAAAACTGTGTGGGAGTATTGTGATTGGGATAGAGAAATTGTTCGAAGTTCACAATTTCTCTTGATCTCAATTCCCAAGAGAAACTTGGCTTCTCCAAGGTCCCGCATTTTGAAACTGGAAGAAAGCTTTGCTTTGATGGAGTCCATGAACTTCTGAGAGCTGGCGGCTAGGAGTAGGTCATCAACATAAACAATGAGAAAGCAGACTTGTCCGTCCTTCCAGTAGACATAAAGGCATGTCTCTGTATCCAAACGGGTGAAGCCAAGTTCTCCAAGCTTTTGATTCAGAGTTTTGTTCCAGGTTCGTCCGGCCTGTTTAAGACCATATAAGGAGTGTTGGAGCTTCCAGCAGTATCCGGGTTGGATCAGAACACCTTCTGGGGGTAGCATGTATAGGTCTTCCTCTAGTTCTCCATTGAGATAGGCTGTTGAGACGTCCATTTGATCCAACTCCAGGTCATGTTTTGCAGCCAGGGCGATCAGGGTGCAGACTGAGTCAAGGTTTGCTACTGGGGCAAAGACCTCCTGGTAATCAACTCCTTCCTTTTGAGTGAACCCTCGTGCAACTATCCAAACCTTGTATCGTTCCATATTTCCATGTTGGTCTCATTTGAGATGGAAGACAGGTTTGGAAGTGATCAGAGTGATTCCCTTTGGAATGAGGACAGTCTCATAGACATGGTTGGAGTTAAGGCTTCGGAGCTCCTCCTCCATTGCTGATTTCCAGCATAGGCCTCCTTAAGTGTTGTAGGGAGAGGTTCCTCTGAGTTGGAGTTTGCAGAACCAGCAAATATAAAGTCTTCCATGTTTTCTATGGATGCTGTGAATGCTCCTGGGATCTCAGGCTCGCCTTCTGGTGTTCCTGATGGTTCTGATGGTTCTGATGGTTCCGGTGGTTCCGGTGGTTCCAGCTGTCTAGCTTGTTCCTGTTGTTGATCTGCCTGTCTTGTAGCCTCTTCATCCAAAGTGCGTTGATACTCTTTGTTCTTGTCTGCTGGCTTCCATGCTCGATTACTCCTACGTATTCCAGCAATTTGCTGAGCAGGGGGATGAACTGGGAAGGGTGCAAGATCTGGAGAAACCGGCCTCAGAATGGCCGGAATGGCCGGAATGGCTGGAGGAACCAGAGGAGCAATGGGAACTGGAGCATGGGGTGCATCCAAATGGAGTTGCTCAAACTGGTCTGCGAGTTCTTGTATGGCAGGGCTTGCTGGTCGTTCCGGAACATCTTCCGGAAGGAGTTGTCCATCTCCCACTGGTCTGGGATTGGGTGGACAGCGATCTTCCTCATCCCCATGATTATGTTCTGGTTGACGAAGGTGCTCTGGAACTAGACCCTCCCACTGTCCCTTAACAGTGGGGCCATTCCATGGAGCAGATTCAGTTCTGGAGATGGTTCCGGTTTCATCAAAAGTAACATGTCTGCTGGAGATGATGGTGCGACATTGTATGTCAAGGAGCTTGTAAACCTGTTGTCCATATGTGTATCCAATCATGATACACTTCTTCCCATGTGGGCGGAATTTCCCCTCTCATTGTTGTTACGAAACACCCCTTTCTCCACACCTTTTCGCTCACTCTCGCTCACTCAAACACCTTCGCTTTGCAGCACGTGACTTCGCGATCACGTGACCTGCCCGTTCCCTGGCACGTGACCGTTCATCGCACGTGACCCAGACGCGTCGCGTCACGATCTCAGATCGTGTACGCCCTCTCTATCGATCCCGGGATAGCCTCGTCCCCGAGTCCTTACAGATCCCGAATAGGCGCCGACTACAGATCCCAGATAAGCGCCGAGTAGT
>JBBPNY010000323.1:0-22621 GCA_038091165.1 Rubroboletus pulcherrimus
ACGCCCACGTCCACAACGACCACCGTCCCATCCCCACCCTCCGACCCGTCACCCCCGCTCGGCGCCAACGCAGCCCTCCTATACGACACTACCGGCCACCTCGTCCACACGTACCATAAATCCAACCTCTTCCCGACCGATTTCACCTGGGCCCGTCCTGGTCCCGGATTCGCCACGCTCGATTTGCCGATGCCGTTCGGCCGGACTGCGGTGGCGATCTGCAACGACCTGAACGTGAATGGGGGCGTGGGTGGGTCAGACGGGGGTGTGTGGCGCTCGATCGAAGAGGGGCCGTATGAGTTGGCGGGGTATTGTAGGCGGGAGGGGGTAAGGGTGTTGCTGTTGCTGAACGCGTGGTTGAAGTCTGACGAGGAGGAGGAGGGGAAGGAGAAGGAGAAGAGGAGGGGCGACGACGATCGGATTGCCGGTACCGGTACCGAGGGGAACGAACAACTTGAAGACGACAATGATACCGGTTCTGAAGAGATGGAGGACGATGTATTGGAACCGAATTGGCGCGTGTTGAATTATTGGGCGATGCGTTTGCGACCCTTGTGGGCCAAGAATCCGGATCCGAATACTACGGAAGAGAGCGCGCGACGGTCCGGGATATCGGTGGGAATGGTGCGAACGAACGACGAGCAAGAGGTCCTCGTCGTCATATGCAATCGATTTGGACATGAACGAGGTGCGATATCATCCATGTCTCGGATCGTGATATCATCCGCCCCGAACGTACCGATAACTGAACTACGTGTTCATGTGTAGGAAAGACCTTTGCAGGATCGTCTGCGATGTTTTCCATGCGCCCAGGTTCAGGCAAACCCCGGCTGCTACATGTCATGGGTGAACGTGAAGAAGGTGTCTCTGTTTGGACTGCGAGAATCGGATCCCATACGCTGGCATAGTCTCACCGTCATCCCCAACGCAGCTCTTGCTTTCGATCATGATCGTGTTCAGATGTCAAAACAAGGCGATTGACGAGCGTTGATCAAACGTCGTCCTCAAGGAGTTTCACGTCAATATCATCGCTACCTTGGGACCTTCTTTGAGTGTTTTTTCTTTCCTCGTCGCGTTGGGTCGTTCATGTGACTCATGTCCGTTGTTGTGTTTTACGCGGTCCATTTCGTGTGGTTCATTTGGACATTTTGAGCTGGGCTATCGGGGTAATCCTTGGCCTCTTCCCTCCTTTGTGTCTTTGCGTTGTCTCAGGGTTGTCGTGTTCCTTTGGGATGTGTACGAGTCCAGAGTCTCTGGACGCGCCGGGACCCTTCTGAGTTATGCCGTTTTGATGTGTTCGGACGACGTGGGATGGTACACGGATGAGTCACGGACAAAGGATGCGATTATCCGTAGTGGTAAGGATTGGATACTCTGCCGTAGATAGATGGAAGAATACTAGACTGCCAGTGCGAGCGCCACCCGAAACCACAC
The DNA here is from genome assembly GCA_038091165.1 of Rubroboletus pulcherrimus. Taxonomy (NCBI): domain Eukaryota; kingdom Fungi; phylum Basidiomycota; class Agaricomycetes; order Boletales; family Boletaceae; genus Rubroboletus; species Rubroboletus pulcherrimus. The sequence goes on from JBBPNY010000323.1 coordinate 1,435, forward strand.
AGCCACTGATTCGTCACAAAATGGACCACATTCCCCTGTCAGCCATTGGAATTCACAACCAAGAAGCCATCAACTGAATTATAAAAGACCACCATCATGGATTGCTACATCTCCATCTCCCTTCCCCCCTTCCCCTCCAAAAACCCCTCTGCTGTTGGATCTCCCATCCAGGCCATTCTTGCAGACACCTCATCCCAGTGGACACCCCCTGAATGGCGTCAGACCCTTGCTCAACACGATCCTCAAGAGCAGTACATTGTCACTGCTGTCTCTCACTACAAGGTCCAGCCACCATGGCTAGATTGTCAACATGAGTACATTACTCTTGTTATCCAGCCCCATCCCAGTCTTCCACAGCCTCCTGAGGCCCCTGCAGTCATCAAAGTGTCCCGAAGCATCCACCGGGTCACCTGCCTCGCCTGTCTTGGCATATATGCCACTACCAATGACACCGTCTCCATTCTTGGTCATTACACTGCAGTCAACATCCCACATCAGCGCATCCATCACCTCACATGGCCAGCTGAGCATGCTCCATCTCTCATAGACATCTCTGCACTCATTGATCACATCCATAAACTCATGCCCAACTACTGCCTACTCAAGACTTCCTGTTATTCATTTGCTCGTGCAGTGATGGAGGTTATCCATCTTGCCTATAATGGAATTCCTGGACGAGATAGGCCACACTTTCTCACACATCGCTCACATTTCCTCTTCATCCCTCTGTGCACTACGAGAGCACAAACCCTGGCTATGCATGTAGCTGTGGTACACACTAATCACAGTGGTAAATGCTTTTGTCTTTTGTCCAACTCCTTGTCACTGATATGCAAATCTCAAAGTGTAAACACAAATAGAATTTGCAGGTTGCTCACTCGGGTTGCAGGCAGTGTAGCATATATCTTGGGTTTGTTTTGAGGGACCTAGTTACTGTATCGTCGGACAACTCTCCAACTTGAAAGAATGACTCAGAATTGGTGCCATTTTGTGAATGAAGTTCAAGATTGAGTTTCCATCATACACACTCGTTGTCGTACATGTAGATGAGGATAGTCCACCGCTTCCAGTCGTAAGACCGGGGTCTGCTGCAGCCACTCCGACCCACATTCCCCCTTATACTCATACACTCATAACATTCACACCTTTCGATCACATTCAACTAGTTGGATCAGGCGGCCGAACGTACAGGATGACCCGCGGCAGTTTCTTCCTCTCCGTCCCGTTTGACGGGACCTCCTCCGAGTCCTGCGGTTCTATCTCACCGCGACCTGATTCCGATTTCAATACTCCGAGAGAGGGAGCTCGTGATGTGCCTGTGCGCTCCATGAACTGCTTTCCCGACGCAGATATGCTCCGACCCACCTTCTCGCTGGTGCGCGCTGAGTCCGGGAGCGCACTGCCAGCTCGAGCGCCGTCAACTACAGGTTTCTTCCGCTCACGGAGTGTCATGGACGTCGGCGGGGCCCATACACTCGTGCTGCCACCCATACTTGCACTCCGAGCGGACGACGCCTTCATTCCGGTGTCTGCCCCACCGCCGCTGAGTACTGAGAGGAGGCTGACTGTGTGGGCAAGCCATGCCTCCATGCTCGCGGGCGTGGACGCGGATTTACGGGGCTTGGCAGCCTTTTCGAGCTGCAAAGAAAAATGTGAGCTGATGTTATCCGGTGAAGCGAGACGTCGCACCTTGATGAGGTTGCCCTCACTCTACCACGCGTGATCAACCCAGCCATCTGAATCGGGTTCAGCCGCTCGGGTGGGGACATCCATGAGACCACAGAGATGTGCCATGGCGCCGCTCGTCAGTGCACGATCACTGTAGTACCCCCCTTCGGGTACGCTCACGACCCGGCCATGGGCGTACACATCTGCTAGCCTGCAGATCTCGCGAGTAAACCGGTGGTAGAAACCGACGGGTACCTTCCGATGGTGCCGAGACATCGATGGGTACCCGTGCTCGCCAGCGTCGGGCCCACAACTACATGGCCAAAGGGGGGTGATGAGTGAATCGATACATCGTTTAGAAGCGTGGAGCCCTAGATGTACCTGATGAATATCATGACGTCATCTCTGGGGCCACCAGTTTCGTCCAAAAAACCGCGCGCACGGTGTAAGAGGGTGAGATACCGCGGGTAGAGAGCGCCCCAGAAATGGGCCTCTGAATCGTATCTTTGAAGGTGTATGTTTTCGATGTATTGTCCGTGAGGACCGTGGATCGAGGTGGAAGCTGCTTGTACCATCCCGGGTTTACCATCCTATGATCCGGTTAATCGAGAGTCGCACATCGGCGGATTACAAACCTCGCAGGGAAAAGATAGGATATCGCGTAAAGAGCCATAAAATATCCGTGGCCCTGGTTTCGCAGGAGGTGCGCCGGTCTCGGGTAGCTCGGACTCCATGGTCTGTCGATACGTTTCCTCGTTGATTTGCCGATGTCCCATTTCCTACACGTGGCCGTGACTCTGGCGAACACGCTGACTCAATAACGAGGAAGCACACCGTGATGCAAATCTATGTCGAGAATAACGATTCTCTGTATGCCATGGTTTAGATGCGCTGAGAGTGTGCAAGCGTGTGAAAGAACGAACGGCTGTGTGAGTGGGACATGCCATGCGCAGCGCCAACAGCGACGTTATTGATAAAAGCAAAACCCAGACGGCGTGTCTTCCCCGCAGTGATGTCCCGGTGGTCTGATTGCTACAAACCCTCGTTCGCAAGGATCGTCAGATCTGCCAGAAAGCGGTTGCGGTCCACACGTGGCCGCCACGCTTGCGTCAACTGCTTCGCACACGGCTCCGATGGCACCTTGAATCGCCTCAATGGAACTAGCGCAGACTGTACACGCGTGACCATCACAGCCGGCAGGCACGTGTAATATCCGAAGCGCGTGAGGAAGACACGGACATGAACCAAAGAATCGCACGAAAATACTAACGGTACAAATCCAGGGGTGGGATTCCTTCCGGGATCTCCGTCCCTTTCTTGGCGGTGTTCGTTTGGCTGTCGCGCGCCCATGTGATGAGGTTTTCGAGGTAGACGTCCCGGTCAATGTCGCCGTGGACGTATTTGACGGCAGCATGGTCGAGGAAGGAAACGGACACGGAGGCCCTTCGGATCATGACAGAGGCGGTACGGAGGAGAGAACCCGGACTCGAAGTTGAACTCGAGGGAACCTGGCCCGCAGTAGGTGCAATCGCCATGCGCGCAAGCGCAGCTGCGAGGTCGCCTTCATCCGTGCCCGTAGCCGTAGTAGACGCGCGTTCAGGCTTTTGAACATTCATGGCAGACTCCACGCCCTCGACGCGTGAAAGAGCAGCAGCAAGCTCCAGCTTGACCGCATGAAGGCGTTCGGGACGCTCGACGATGCCCGTTGTGTCGCGCGAACGTATGAAGCGGTGTTTCAGACACTCGTCTTGGATGAATATCGCCGTGCATTTGCCGTGTATATTGGGAGACGGACTGGAGCTGGGAATCGCCTTGAGATTGTCCCTCGAGTCTGACGCAGCAAGTTCTGGAATTACTGTCCCACGAGGCATGGTGATACCCGAAGGCTCGGGCCCACCAGGTTCTTCCGAACTGCTTTGAGGACACCACTATCGCAGAGTCCATGTCGATTTCTGATAGCTGTTTTTACTTAAGATCAGTGATACGCACCGCAATGTTCTGATAACTCTGCAAAAGCCATCGGGACCGCTGGAGTCACTCGTAGCAAGTTCAACCCGGACGAAGCTCGTAATGGTGACCGTCCGAGTGTAGGTTCAACAAGACGCCGTACTTTGGACTGACTGATGACTAGTTGACTTTTAGCAACACACAATTCTATCAATGATATACACTATATACTCGAGTGAAACAATGCCGGCAACGGCGGCAAGTGTGCGCTCGAAACTTGTCCATTTTGTTTGCCTGTCGCAACTGACGTTTTGAAGCTCAATCCTTCATCAATACATACGTCCTCCGACCATGACTCCCACTTGTCCGCAGCTTCAAGCAATTGCTTTCCTTTCTCTCTGAATCCGACGAAAGACGCGGGGTGGACGGGCAGTCTCAAAGGAGGGTCTTCTAAGTAAGCTGCCCTGTACACCGCCTCTGCGAACTTGTCGGGATCACCATTGAATACAGAGTTAGGGTTCGCGAGAATGCCGCGCCATTGCATCGTTGGTAACGAAGGGTCGGTGTACGCTGGATGGAGGGGGGCAATTATCACGTTGTCGGTGGGACACTTCGTACGAAATGGTCCCGGTTCGAGGATGGTTACCTGCCAAGGCGCCATGATGTATGTAAGTGGGACACTGATGATGGTCTTGGGATAAAGTAGGATTCATTTACCCTGATGTTCCAGTTAGGGTGAAGCTCTTCCGCGAGGCCTTCGCTTAGAGCTTCGAGGGCTACCCATTACCAAGTCAGCTTCTTTGATGACCTTCCATGAGGTTACGACAGCATACCAAACTTGCTGCAGTGCGCATCAGCATCCATGATCCGATGTTGTTTAGCAATCACTTACCTTGCACAATAGTACACGGTGCCAGCTGACGATTGGATGCCACACAAGGACGACACTTGAAGCAGTCGTCCCCCCATCGGCTTATTTACTTCACGGAAGAACCTCACCGCTTCCCTACTCACATACGAAGCGCCCCAAAAATTCACTTCAAAGACACCTCGCGCAGCGTTATCGGTTGTGCCCTCTGTCTCCCCTGCCACACCGAACCCAGCATTGTTCACGACAATGTCGACGCGACCAAACTTTTCCCGACTCGCAACAAATGCAGCAGCCACCTCGGTGGGTTTGGTGACGTCGAGCCTAAGGACCAGAAGTCTCTCGGGATACTTTGCTGTTAACTTGGAAAGAACCTCGGGTTTGCGTAGCGTCGCGACGACTTTATCGCCCTTTTGCAACGCGTGCTCAGTAATACAAAGACCGAAGCCAGAAGAACAACCGGTAACTGAGTAGCGTGAGCACAGGATACCTTCATCCGATAATAAGGCACTCACTGAACCAGACTTTTGTCTCAGATGACATCATGGAGGACTGAGAGGGCAAGAAGGAAAGAGATATTGTGGTTTATATAGAGCACCAAGCAGTCAGCATGTTAGCGATCAGAATCTGGCTTTCTCACAATGGACGTGGTATTCTCTAATACTCCGTGGTGGTTCTCTCAGCACTGGTCAGCAGACATTGGACCTGCCGACGGCTGTTCTAACCACCATCAGTGGGCATGACAATGTTGTGAAGAACACATCACCTTCGAAGAGGTAATGATCTTCCACTCGGTAATGCATCTTCAAGAGCGCTTGGACGGATCAAGTAAGATGGATTGATGTAGATCGGGCATCTTTGTCAGTTGCTTGGGGTAGTGGGTGAAACGACGGAACGGCAGTGCAGTTGCGATGTATGTACACACGGTATGGTATATACCGCGGCCATGGATTATAGATACGGGTGTAATACGGCAACGTGGGATGAGAGAAGGAGAGGTCGGGCGCGCTGTCCGGCTCCGTAGGCGAATCTGGACTGTAGACGAGCTGCTCCGGCGGGTGGGCACCAAGGCCCCGCGGAGAGAAGTGAAAGCCTAACGGGACCCTAATGGCTGGAAGCGAGGCGAGGGAGGCCGATTGAAAGGCAACGGCCGATCAGGGAGTGGAGGGTGGGTGAAAGCGAGCGAGCGAGCTGGACTAGCAGCTGCTGGCGTAAGAGGAAGCGGCATCCACCGCTCGGACAAAGACCTTGCGGAAAACATATGAGATTAGGGCCCATCAGGCACACCGTCAGAGCTGAGTACAGATAGGAATGGAGGGGACTATGCTAGGGGGGTCTGGAAGTGTTTTTCGTCTCTTGCCCGCGACCTTCCCCTCACGAGAATGACTGTCTTCATTCAACTTTTACCTGCAGAAAGGCATAAGACGTCCAGGCACCTGAGGCCTGAGGCCCGAAGGTGTTTGTTTGGGTGTTGGTCAAGCGCAGAGAAGAGCCGTGGGAGGGCCGAGGCAAGTTCAAACTACACGTATCGTTCTTTCTCAACGACACCATTTTTCAAGTTCAATCATACAATTGCCTCCAACATCTCAGAACGTACACATGGAATCGAATCAAATTTGTCTTGGACGAGCTAAGAACTTTTGGACTGGTATTATCTGCCTTGACGTGCCTCGCTGATCGACGCTTGCCTTAGTGAAGAGTCTCGGTCACCTTTGGCTCAACCATACTCACCTGCCAGTGCGCGGAACGATGAATCTTGGGTTACATGAGGCACTTAGAAGTCCTGCAGTTTATCCACCAAGATCGCCCACTCCAGCAATGTCACACCCTGCTTCAGCATCTCTTCCTTCATCTCTCGGTCTCGCGTCTCTTCCCTCAGCCTAGCAAGTGCTCGGAGATGCTCTTGGCGCCGGATCCCAAGGTGGGATAGTACTGGTGCGATATGCAGTAGCGAAGGCTGGCAGGACGCGAGGACCCCCTCAATGGACGAGGTCGATGAGGACCGGCTTCTCGCTGGCGCAGGCGAACTTGTCGAGTGCTTGATTTTCAGGTTCTGCGGAGGTGAGCTGCTGTTCGTACTTCTGTTGTGTTGGAGCTCTTGTCCCGCGAAGCCATTCCTGCGAGGAGGCGAATGCTTCATACTTTGCCCCGTGAGGGCGTTGATCTCGGCCAGCGTATATATCCTCTCTGATCGGGTCGGGCTTGGGTCTCTCGCATGTTTTTCACGTTTGACGATCGTCCCCGCGGTCCTTTGGGGTTTGAGCGCGCAGTGTGTGTTCAGTTCCATGGGGGTATACACCCTCTCTGATCTATACGATTGCGAGGCGCTGGATTGTCTCCTCCGAAGTGTTGCCTGTGCACGTTCGAATATTGGTTCTCGATCACTGTTCAGCGTATCAACATGGCCATCGACTCACCTCCACTTCCCTGGATTTGACCGTTCCTTGATCAACGGTGTACGTTTTCTCACTAGTTCGGCGAACAGTGTCGTTTGTCCCCGCCAGCGATTCCCCGGGTTCGCTCAACCCGACGTCGTTCCGTGCGACCTCCTCTCGCCACACAGTCACCTTACCTTCTCGTCCTCCCTCCCTCGGAGGTTGATACTGCCTCGCAGCCGTCCCGCCACGGGCCCGAATCGTCGTATCCAGCAAGTTACCTTGTTCGTCGACCCCGACCTCCTGGAGACGCCTCGTGACCTCTTCCATGTACTTTCCGAAATCGGCGGGCATCGCAGCTTGCCGACGATGAACTTCGTGCCTCTCAGCCCACTCCCCATACACCCTGCTATACCTCTGCTCGCCTTCCCCGTCCTGATCCTCTTGACCTTTGATGCCCTTCACCTCCGTCATACCATCATCGTACGGAAATATCTCCGTCGCCACTGCCGTTTCATAATCGTGGGTCACGGCATCAAAGTCCTCAGGTAGGATCTGTACGGTCGTTGGCGCGCGCGGATGTCGGCGGGGTGGCGCTGGCACGGGGACGATGTCATACGATGAGTCTTTGTTTCCGTTCACCAAGGCGATACCAGTTCATCGATGGGCAAGATCGGGAGATCAGTGCGATTTATTGGCATTGGTGGCATTCATGTGCCAGATCGGGGCTCACCACTGTTGCTCTTGCCCTCCCTATAACGCATCTTGGCTGGACACGCTTCGAGTTTGTGGGTGCGATTCGATCTTACGAGACGGGCAGAGGAGAGGAGGGTTGAGCGTCCGAGGGCTGTCGATGGGCAAGGTCGTGTCGAGGTCGTCTCCCTCTGCTCGGTTTTTGGGACGGATGGAGAAGCGTGGGCAACGACTGGCCTGGCTGTGGGCCTCACCTCGGGGTGCAAGTCCTTTGTGACAGCAAATGCCCCAAACACGAGGCTGCAAGGCCCTTTAGATAATCTGTGCCACTCCATCTATCGCTGGCTGGCAAAAACGCCTTTTGCACGTGTATGTTGTGAGATGAGGTTGCGGCACCACTTACGCGCAGCTTTCGGATCGGCCCTGCGGCCATGGATCGGACAAGACTCGTTAATTGATTATGGTCTTTTCGAGGGATGTTTGAGCCATATGCGGAGGTATGGTACGTATGACACTTGGTGCTTTCACAAATTCTGATAGCGAGTTGCTTCGGAGATTCAGAATGTCAAACCACTTCTCAAGATATATCCAAGCGACGTTATTTTGTCCCGAGAACCTTTGACGGAGCACCGATCACGGCGTCCTACCTAGACAACCCGTGAGGAGGCCCCACACGCGACGAAATGGTTTCTTCGTATGTTGCATCGGATTGGTGTCCAGAATCTAACAGAGCGTAGTTATGGTGCCTCTAGAAACACCTGACATCGAAATCAGTCTCCTTCCCGAGCCTCTTCTTCTTGCCCATCGGGACGACACAACGAAAGTATACTCCTTCCGAGGGCAATCCTACACTTGTGCGCTGCGAGAATTAAATGGCAGGCTCTGGATCACGATGCCTCTGGGGGAGCCCTATATATATACCTGCTGTGAGTCGCGAGGTTGAACGCATCCAGTGGCCGTACAATCCAAGACGCCAACGTCACACACGAAGTTGTAGAAAGCTCATGATCAGAACCCGAAGCTTTCATCTTGATCCCCCTGCTTTTTTGCGGACCATCGGACTACCGAACGCTTTTTCCGTCGACGCAATTCGATGTAGGCGCCACCCACCGGGATGCCGCTAGTCACTGGTCATTTTGTTCATTAATGGTTTTCCTATTAGCACTGTAAAGCCGTCGCAGCCTGCGATGACACGGGTAGTTAGTAGTTATACGGAGAGCCGAAGAAGTGTTTCGGGTGTCCGCCACCCCGATAATGATTGTATACTTTTCTCATCGTATCTCTCGTCGAGCTCAGTCTTTGATTCCTCCCTGGCGTATTATATGACTCGTTTACGTGAACACGCCAAACAGTTCAGCCGCTGACTCACTCCACGTGTCATTGCCATCAAACCAGTGGGCTCACGAGCTCAATTTGGGAACTTCAGGAGACAAGGAGGGTGTGATCTAGCACCACACCACGAATATGTAACAGCTCCGAGATTTGGGTATTCATAGGTATATCTGTCGAGGTCATGATCATGATGATCATGACCCAATACATCGCATGCTCACACATACTTAGACCTTCAGTCGCTTCACTTCCCATCTAACTTCGTTCCCATCCCTCGAGAGCACAATGACCCTCCCCCCAGCATCCTCCCAATGATCCAATCGCCGTAGCTTTGTACACTTGTTGCCAAGTACCGTAGCAACCTTGTCGTTCTTGCGTACCCTGCTGAGTTCGGATGGGGACAGGGACAGGGGAGAGGAGGTTGCGAGCGTGGCAAGCGTCAGCGTCGAGACCTCATAAAAGAATTTGACCCCGATGAACGTTGTCAGTTCTGTGAGCGGAGCTAGGACCGTCGCCCATTCGGTCACGTTGGTCGCGACGCCCAACCCCGCGATGTGAGCGGCTGCGATCCTACCTGACGACATGTCATTGCGCCGCGCCGTATGCGGCTGTGACACTTGCGGTGGACCGTCGTGCGTGCACTTGTACTTGTTCACGTCCAACCAGGCAAGTCTAGGCACACAGTCGACGAGTCGTTTGATATCGTCGAGGTCGTGCCACCCAGCAAGCTCAACGCGTCTCACCGAGCCTCCGCACTTTTTGAGACTGACGAAGAAAGGACGGTCCCAGTCTGATCCGGAAAGCGTGATACCTTTGAGGACTTCTAAAGGACGCGGGGAGTCGGTGGGACAGTTTAGGATCGCGGCTGCGATCGTCTTGCCGCACCTTAGTTCACGCAGTCTGGGGAGCGCGTTCGGGAAAAGGACGAGTGTAGGTGCGGTCCCGGTCCCAGTTCCGTTCGTGGACGAGGATCTGTCGAGAGAAAGGTCAAGGTGTAGGACCTCGAGGTTGGCATGCGCGGCGAGAAAGACAGAAGCAGATTCGAGGCTGCGAGCGGAGGAACAGCGGAGATTGGTAAGAGAGAGTGAACGGAGAGCGGCCCAACGGGAGCAGAGAAAGAAGTCGTCCGCTGCCGGAAGGTGTTGGCCTTGTCCACGCCGATGCTCGTATCCAATATCCAGAGACTGGCCGATGGACGGTTAGATAGTGCACATCGGACCGGGACCGGGCTTACTTCCAGATTGGGGCAGCTCGTGAGCATGCCTGATATACGCGCCAGCGCTGGCGTTTTCGTGGACCCGAACACGTGTTTGGTGGCTTGCAACGCAACGGTCTTCAATTCGGGTAACTAAGATGACCCTCAGGGAAACAGAATGGTGCGAATATGACTAGACCCACCGCGAGTGCAGATTTAGGGTTGGCTGGTTTGGCCTTGTCGGGGGTATACGGCAAAAACACAAGGTTGTCGCTGATGGCAACTTGAGAGAGAGTCTGACATTTCATCAATGTTGCCCAGATATTGTCTATGGATACTGTCGAATGATTACAGGACCAATGGAACGATTGAAGCGCGGTCATCTTGTTTAGCGCAGAGATCAAAAGCTTCTCTTGTTTTGAGTGCAGCATGAGCTCGTCGTCTGACGATTCGAGATCTGTGTCTGTCTTCATGATATCTGTGGGAAGAACAAGAGGTTTCGAGGACCGCTCGTCAATGATCTCAAGCGTGCGGACATTGCGCGCAAGTGCACGGTTGACAATGAGATGATTCCAGAGGCTAAGGGAGCTGGCCTTTGCACATACGACACGATAATCGTAGTGCCTGGGGAATATCACGGCGTGCAGACGATGACATGAGAGCGCGAGGGCAAGTAGGTCGCGCTTCGAATCGACATGAAACACGATGGCGTCAAGTATTTCCGTGGGCTGGCGCGTGAGGGTGCGACGGGACGGAGAAAACCCGATAAAGGGTTCGACGATGGTGAGGAGGTGTAGGGAGAGCTTGTGTTCATCCGGAGTGAGTCTGTACTGGCACCCACCGATCCGGGAAGCAAGCGAACCGATGAGCCTGCGGAGAACGTTTATGGCGTGGAAGGGGTCAGTGCGGTCATAAGAGCGTGTGTTGGTGTCGACGAGCGGCGGTCGTCGAAGGGCATGTTTGGCGGTGGGCGGGGAGGACTTTCTTGGCTTGGTCGGTGGTGCCATCAACTTTGATAGGAAGCGCGATCGGTTCTAATTGCGATCAAAGGCACCCATCACGTGACCGCGCGTCTCTATGCATCACGTGATGGCGTACTGACTCGCGTCTTGTGCTTGTCCTTACCGCCATGGACGACTACGACGCGTACTTGTACTCCATTGACGACCTAGAACTCTCTGGAGAAAGCGAAAGTGATAATGACGTACTGGATAACATCGACGAAGAACAAGTGCATACAGACACTGCTGTCGTGCTCGCCCCAGCGAGTTCACCGACGCGTGAAGGTGAGAGTAGCGACGAGAAGCAGCCCGAGCCATCTTCGACAGTGTTGAATTTCATGACGAAGTGTAATAGGTTCGTCCATACATTTTTCTTTATCGTTGCTTACACCTCCACCACTGTGCGTTCAGAGTGTTGACCGAAAGTGCGTATCATGCATCGAGCACGTTGCACCACTATATATATCCAATTAGAATTCGGGTTTTCGGGATACAAAGGGAAACAGAAGGAGATTATCGAAGCCGCTATCTCAGGTGAGCATGTTACAATACCCCGCGGGTCGAACCTGGATGAATGCGCCACGCAGGCGCAGACGTCTTCGTTCTGGCCCCGACAGGCATGGGAAAGGTCAGTTTCCAATAGACGCCAATTAATCGCCTGATATAACTCGACTTGACAGAGTCTTTGCTTCCAACTCCCAGCTGTTGCCCAGGACGTGAGTCATTCCACAGCATTTCGAGGACGTCGGCCAACGTCTGTGTATAGTGTGGTGTCTCGATCATTGTTTCTCCTCTCCTCGGTGAGAGTCATAATATTCATGTCTCCTCGGCTGACTCACGTGTCGAGCAGCTCTCATGAAGAACCGTAACCTTATTTTACTTCCTGTCTTGTTTTCTGCTGATATCCCTGCAGAAGTAACCAGTCTTCGTAGCAAAGGCATATCCGCGGTCTCGCTGACGTCCGAAACAACCAAGGGAGAGAAAAGCGAGGTATCTATGTCCATATTCACGTGTCTCGTGTGGCAAAGCGGATTAATTTCCCAAGATTATGAGAGACCTATCATCGAAGCAACCAAAAAATCGTCTATTTTATAGTTGGCGCATTTGTTATTTTGCACGACCTCAGCCTTGACATCTCCCTCTCTCAGCGACCCCTGAAAAGCTTTGTACGCAAGACCTCATGCAAACACTCGCCACCGCTTATAGCAACGGTCAACTGAGTAGGCTTGTCATCGATGAGGTATGATTCTCGCCAGAGCATGGTTGGACTGACCTAGACATCCCCCCAGGCGCATTGTATCTCTGTGAGCTTGACTTTCGTATATCTTATCATAATGTGTCATATTTATTGTGCAATAGGAGTGGGGCCACGACTTCAGAGAAGAGTATCGCAAACTCGGTTTTTTCCGCGAACGTTTTCCAGGTGTCCCGATCATGGCTTTAACGGCGACTGCCACCAAAAAGTGATCGCCGACTTGTTGAGCTGTCTTTCGCATACTCACCTTCTGTCAGTGTTCAGCGAGATATCATTCGAAGTCTCAAGATGGTTGAAGACAAACTCTTTACAGCTGTCCATCCATTCAACCGTACAAACCTCTTCTACGAGGTACGTTGATCCGTTTTATCCCCTCTTTTATCAGTGATGACAGGCGGGTTCGTTAGGTGCGATATAAGTCGGCCCCGGAGACACACACTCTGATGCAAGATATCTTGGAATTCATCGAGGCCTTGCATCGACGTCGTAACCGCCCATCCTCCGGTATCATCTATTGTCGGAAACGGGGCATGTGCGACGAGCTCTCAAGCTACCTACGTGGAAAGGGATTGAACGCTCGGCCATATCACCGAGGGATCAGGTGAGGAGTTAAGCACTGTGAACGCAGATGTTAGTGGTGACGTTCGTGGCGGCAAACAGCTCGAAAACATTGACCAAGACACTGAAAGAGTGGGAGATTGGCGGGTCCGGCGAGGGTGGTGTCGACGTGGTGGGTCATCGTCGTCGGACACTTCGCTCTCGAGTTGCCAATACATTTTCGTTAGGTTTGCGCAACGATCGCTTTCGGAATGGGGATCGACAAGAGTGACGTCCGGTACGCATCTCAATCCGCTCTGTTTTCAGTGGACATGTACTGATTGGCTCAGATACATTATTCACTACGATCTCCCGAAGAGTATGGAAGGTGAATGATTATACAGGAAGTAGTAGCCAATATCTAATGAATCCCCAGGGTATTACCAAGAAACAGGTTGGTTGTCCTCGAGAGTCATTTCCGAGTTAATCCGCTGTGATAGGTCGAGCAGGTCGAGATGGATCGGTGAGTTGCGTCGTGTTTCCTCACGTGCTGGCTTGACCGCTTCACTATAAGCCCTCCCGCTGTATACTCTATTACTGTGAGATATGATGGTCGTCCTATTTATTATCCGCTCACACTAGGATTAGCACGTGAGGACGCCCTCCGTCTTCGAAAGTTGGTGTCCAGCACGCACGCTAGACGACAAGATGGAGCCTCTTCCAAGAATGGATTTGAGCTCGGTCAACGGCCGACTGACAGTCTAGAGTTGGTACGTTCACTTATGATCTACCCTTCGTTTCCGTCGGTGATACCTCCATTTTTTTCCCGTAGCTTGTCAGTTTTGCAGAGAACGTCACGACGTGCAGACACGTTGTAAGTGCTCCCTTGACCCGGCTTCTATGAATTATCTGTTGACGTACATCCCGAGTCTATATGTAGGTACTTTGGCGAGATCATCGATACGAGGGACGACGATGTCATGGAAAGCATTTGCGACAAGATGTGCGACGTGCGTAGTTTGCTTATCGACGATCACGTCCTTTCGGGGTTGACAGAAGTCCCATTCCACGACATGTCTCATTCAGGTGTGCAAGTTCCCCGACAAGACGCGACAGAGGAAAACGAATCTCTCGGAGGAAGCCTATGCCGCTACGGTCATCTCGATGTCGGCCTGGAATTCTGGGTACGAGGATGATGAAGATTCCGAGGGGCGGAAAGCCCAGCCGCAGCAGCAACGCGCGAGCGCGAATGCGCCCAACCCAGGTCAAATGACGCTCTTGGACTGTCTCAACTCGGCGCCGGTTCAGGGATTCAAACGACCCAACGCACATGGACGCGATAAACTGGCCTTGCCCAACTCGAAAAGGGCCAAGACGGAGCATGCAAAGGATGAACGGACCACAAAGGGCATCAGTTCAACTAGCAGTGCTAGTACGAGTACGCGTACTGGTGCTCGTACGAGTATGCCACCTCCACTCGGTGGGTCTGTTACTCGCCTCGCTTGCATAATCACTTTCGTCGTCGTCGTGGCTCACCGATATTTGGACCAGTCACACGACCGCATAGTTCGGCAAATAGTTTGAGGAAGCCATTCAAGACGCCATTCAAAGTGCCTGGCGAGAGTCATGTTGCGAAAGCAAGTGATCATGATCGAGGTCGGCAGCCGGAGCAAAGCATCCCCTCCCTGCCAGTCGAGAACCAACACACACAGAGAGCCGAGGAGAGCGAAAACGACATTGAGATCGTCGAGGTTCGGATCAAGCAAGAGCCCACCCCACCCAACAACGACGCGGCAGACGACCAAAGTAACCCAAGCCAATCCGGATTCCCCGTGTGTCACTGTATTAACGATGCTTCCCCTGCAGTGGACATGGACATGGAGATCCCCGAGGTGAACATGGAGGTGGAAGCGAGCTTTTCGCGCAAAGTTCCTGTGCGCTATCACTCCTATTTTCGGTACCACAGCCGCTCACGCGCGCACGCACACACCTAGCTCGAAAGGCGAACGAGCGTGTTCAATGCACTCCGCAAATCCCTCCATCAGATCTTTCCCCTCGATCCGGCCACCACTGGTAATACTGCCTGGAGTATCCTCGAAGGTGCTCCGATGAGCATGGAAGGCAGGTACGTGCCCTAGAATGGTCCGCATGTGTGATATGCGAGGTGAACGATGCTGATGCGGTCTCGCCGCAGGACGCTCGTTCTCGCAGACGCCGCCAAGAAACTCGAACATGCGATTCATATCATGTGTGCGACACCATCTGGGTATGAAGTACGCGTTGTGCAAAAGCGGCGAGCGATTGCGTTGCTCAATGTCGACAAGGCAAAGGAAAAGGTCAAAAACAGCGAGAACGGTGCACAGTCGGACGAGGACGAGGACGAGGACGAGGATGTGGGAGAGGTCATGGATGCTCTAAGAGGAGGGATTGAATGGTGGGATAAAATGCAGAAGAGACATGTGCATTCATAGTAGTCGAGAGTCGACCGGGGAACAGTTGGCAGATGTACATTTGGAAGAGGTGAATGTACTATGTTGAGTAGCCATAGCAGAATCTGTCGGAGAGTTATGAAGCCAACCAGCGGGTATTCCGTTGTATGCGCATTATAGTCCTGATTTCACGGTCGATGATTGCCCCGAGAACAGTTGGTATATTGCAACAGCTAGAACTCCAGTATCGTGACGTGGTTGAGCTGGAACCACTTCATCAGGGATCCTTACTTGAACCCCACCAACACTCACGCCATACGAGTTAGGTTTAGCACTTCGATGAACGACCATCACGGCGGTCGGGATGAGCCAGGGAACCGACCGGACTGTCTTGGGAAAGAATGTATGCCATTACCAAAACGAGTTTGGTGTTTGTACTCTTCTTAGTACGTCGTTCATTGAGATCATCCAGTATGTATATGCCAGTGGCCCACCGAGCTGGATCAAAAGAGGCCAATTACGAAAGATGGCGGAAATGAGCACAAGTTATGTACAACAAGGAAATTTCCACAGGGGTAACGTTCTCGTTTCCCAGCTCGACGGTAAGTGCCAGTGTGGCTGCCCGGGATTGAATGGACAGCCCAGGAGACTTAACCGATGACGAAACCGGGTGTTTAGCTCCCCGGTGAGGGGTACTGTCGACCCTGACTTTTCCCCATTTGCTAGGGGGCTGAGCGAGAGAACGTTCAAGTAGAAGGGGGTCAGTATGCGAGGACCGGGCTGTCGAGCCTGTTTGCTGCGCCCGTCAGGCACCCCTCTCCGAAGATCAGGGCCGTGCTCAGTACGCGCATGAACAGGTAAAAGGGGTGGTAGTACGGCGTGGTTTCGAGCCTGCCGAAGCTCTCATCAGGGGGCTTGACCGCTGCCCCATCCGTCCCTCCAACTTGGGCTGTGTAGGTGAACAGTACCGTTGAACTGTAACGATCGAAGGGAGTAGGCCAAAGCGGTGACCACAGAGGTATGCCGGCATGACCCAACGAACGGTTGGTGTCGTAGATGTGGGAGAAGGTGGGTGGGGATAGAGGAGGCTTCTTATTAGCGAGGAGCCACTGACGCGACAGTGCAATCCCACGGGCCAGGGCTACCTGGACCGTTTCTAGTCCCATCAGCACTTGTGCGTTCCCATGCAGTACCTGGACTCCTGACACTGACCATTCTTTCCGTCAGGAATTTAGCCGGTTCTAAGCTGCTGGACCGGATGTCCTGATAGATATAAAATGGTGTCCTTGTGGGGGGATTGCCATCGAATACATTCCCAACAGCAAGGATGGAGTGGACCCCTTCAACTACTCAGCTCGCAGTACTCGTTCCATTCGCCGTTGTGTCTGTGGACATGATTCGGCGGCTCATGCAGAATTACCTTGCGAGGAAGGGATATCCTCTCCCCCCTGGCCCTACCCCTCTACCATTCTTGGGAAGTGCACTCTCTGTTAATTTTGAGGAACCCTTCAGGACTTATACAGAATGGCGAGCGAAGTATGGTGGGTACAGTAGTACAGAGCTGAAATGCATGACTCTGACAATTTTTAGGTGATATAATGTACATCCGACTTTTGGATATGGATGTCGTGGTCCTGAACTCTCCCTCGGTTTCAACGGAGCTGCTCGAGAAACGAGCGCGATTATACTCTGACCGTCCTTTCATAGCGACAGTTAATCCGTGAGTAAATCCCTCTCCAAGTACGACGCAATGATGGACCAGACGCTGAGTCATGCGCTTCCAGGTATGGACACGATTCCAACTTTGCTTTTGCGCAGTATGGTGAACATTGGAAGTTGTGCCGGAGAATATTCCATCAAACATTTTGCGCAGACGCCGCTGTTGGCTTTCACCCGATGCAACTCCGCAAAGCACGCCAGATGATCTTGAGTGTCGTGGACAATCCCGGCGACTACACATCTCACTACTCGACGTAAGGACGTTTAGTTCAATTTGAGGATTCTTTGAGGATTCTCAGTGTCCCGCAGGTTTGCTGCTGCGGTCACGATGCGTTCTATATATGACTACGATCCAAGCCCTCAGAATGACCAAATGGTATCGATTATCCACAACTTCATCGAAGCTTCAGTCCCGGCATTAATGCCCGAGAAGGCAGTTCTCCTCAAGACATTCTCGTTTTGTGAGCACCTTTAGGTATACTTGAAGTACAACTTCATTTGACACCACATTGGAAGTGCTGCACATCCCCGAGTGGCTCCCTGGGTCTTGGATCCAACGTGAAGCGAGAGTAGCTCGTGAGTGGGGTGCCAAGATGGTCGAGGCACCGTACCAGTACGTCCAGAAGCGTATGGTAAGTCTTTTCCGTCTCGATTGTGAACAATCTTGGAACGACTTGGTATTGCTTTAGGAAGCCAAGGAAGATGTGAACCCCTCGATGGTATCGGATCACATTACCCGCATGGAGAAGTTCGATGATTCGTACCGTTTGGTATATGAAAAGGCTCTTAAGCAAACCTCCTCGACTGCTTTCCTGGGTAGGTTCCAGGCACGCGAACTATGAATGGTCAAACTAATTGCTCGGTCATAGGTTCTGTAGAGTCGGTATGTGGTGCGTCCCGGGAGATGAATGCGACACTTACAGATCCCACAAGACAAGCTCATTGATAACGACGCTCACACTCGCGATGGTTAAGAACCCTCGCATCTGGAAACGCGCACAGGGGGAAATTGACGCCATTGTGGGGACCGATAGGTTGCCCGAATTTGATGACAGATTGTCCTTGCCATATATCGACGCGATTCTGCGCGAAACATTGAGATGGCAGCCACCTGCTCCTCTTGGTGCGAACATAAACTCGGTCTTCCAAACAACTTTACTGATGGTGCTGAAGGTGCTCCACATGCCACCACAAGTAGTGATATCTACAATGGTTTCTACATTCCCAAAGGTATTTCAAGACATCCACGAGACTGCTCGTAATAACATTTGTTCGTAGGGGCGACTGTCTTTGGAAACATTTGGTATGCAGTTAATATCGGTTCCTTTCGATTGTCTGGGCAGAAATGTTTATCATTTCTCCAGGGCAATGACTCGCGATGAGAATCGATACCCCAATGCAGAGAAGTTCATCCCTGAGCGATTTTTAGATGCAGAAGGGATGTTAACTGATGACAAAGTCGACTTCGTTTTTGGCTTTGGGAGGAGAGTATGTCCAGGTAAGCAACTATGTACCATACATGGGTCCAACCGCTCGTGCGCATACTCATCGTCGTCAGGTCGACACGTCGCCGATGGGTCCCTCTGGTGTGCTATGGTGACGATGCTAGCGACGCTCGATTTCAATCTTGCCAAAGATGCGGATGGGAAGGATGTCACGTTCGAAGCACAATATATGAACGGATTGGCTCGGTGAGTTGCATGCACGGATTCTCGATCTCGATTGTGACTCGGATCCCTTTCCTAGTCATCCGTTGACCTTCCCTTGTCATATCACCCCCCGGCCACACATTAGCAAGGCATCTCTCGAACGGATTCTAGCTAAATGAAGGTGACCCAAGGTAAACGCTGATCTCAGAGACGACTCACTGTGTCTTGTGGTACAAATTTCGTCTGGGGGGCATTCCAATATGTACACTATTCTTTGTCATTACAAGCAAAAATGCAATTACATCCAACATCATCCAAGGCTGTAATAGTGAAACACCACTCACTACAACTGTCCATCTCGTAAAGATAAAGGAGAGAAACATGGTGATACAAAACAGCACCAGATCCTACTGGTCATTATACCCCAACACCGACACGGTGACTGACTACCCCACCACCCCCGCCGGTCCCCGAACCACCCGCACTCGCGGCACGCGCCCGTTTAAGCGCCGCCAACTCCGTCAACAACCGAGCCCGTTCTGTAAGGAGCGTATTCGTCGTCGCCGTTGAGCCAGCCAGTGCAACCGCGGATTTCCCCTTTGTACTCGACAACGGCAAAGGGGGGGACGTGCTCCTCTGTTTCCTCATCGTCGTCGACGATGGTGCAGGCGTCGTACTCGACACGGACGCACCCGGGCGTGTCTTTGTCCCAGAGGACCCCGTCGAACCGACCCCGGTGCCCATGCTCATACTCGGGACACCACCGCCAGCGCCACCGCTTCGTAAGTTGCCCGGTGTCGAAAACGAGGGTGGGGAGGGCGTGTAGGAGGGGGAACGCTCGCGACGACGGGGACGAGAACGTCCTGCCCCTGTCGTTGTTCCTATGCTTCCCCCAGTTTTGTTTCTGTCCACCCCGACGTACGTTTCGGGCTCGATCTCGCGGCGCGTCGTCGTTTGGAACTGGGGACGCCGTTGCGGACGGGGTTTCGCAGGCGTGCTCGTATTGTTGAGGTTTGAGAATGAGACGTCAAAGGGTGGATCCGCGTGTGTGGTGGGTGAGGGTGGAGAGGGTGGGGGACTTGAAGGCAAGCGTGGAGGTCGGCGTTTTGATAAGGAGGTCGGTGCAGGTGGTGACGGAGGGGGCGACGGGGATAGAGGTGGGGATGCACGACGCGGTGTGTGTGACTTAACCGAACCCGGACGTAAGTGAGGGGACACCTCTGTTTTCAGGTGCGATCTCGGCTTGGGGAACTCGCTCGTGCCTGTGTATTGGTGCGGTTGCGATTGAGATGGTCCCAAACCTGAACCCGCGCTCGTATAGAACGCGCTCGATCGAGAGTGAGGATGAGAGCGGGAGGCAGCAAAGTGGCTGAGTTCAGTGGTGGCGTCGACGGGGTCGATCCATCCAGCGAGACGGAAGCGTCTGGGGGTTGGGGTCAAAGGTATGTAAGGATCGTCGTTGTCCTGCTCGTCTGCATCGTCAATTTCGCCTCTGGATGGGTCATCCTCGTCTTCATCCTCGTCCTCGGAAACACGCTCGTGTGACACAGACGGATCAAAGGACGAAGAAGGTCCTGCCAGTGCTCGAATATACGAAGGGTCCTCTAGTTCGTGTATACAATGCGGGCGGAACGTAGGCGGCTGATCGTCGTCGTCCTCCGCGTCCTGCATCATCCGACGGGGGTCGTACATTTGCAACGTATCCTGTGACGCTTCCTGGAACTCGTCCGAATCGGCATGCGCGTTGGAGACGCTGGTCCGCGAGGAGACGCTTCGCGCTCGGATGGAGAGGTCTGTGCCTGTCGTAGCGGACGCGGAGAGAGATGGTTCGGGGGAGTGAACGAGGGGGTGGCGGGGAACGTCTGTGATGTGTGAGAGTGCAGAAAAGTCGGCCTCAGTATCTGGATCGTCGATGGACGGGGATGGTGATGGGGGTCGAGGTGATCGCGACTTTTGAGCGGGAGATGGCCGGAGAAGGAGGGACGTGGAAAAGTCGGCCGTATCGCCCTCGCCCTCGCCCTCCTCGGTGCCATAGGGATGGTAGTTCGAGTACAAGGAGCGTGGATGCGAGGATCGGTGGGAGGACCTGGTACGAGGCAAGATCCCCCTTCGACGAGCGAGCCAGCAAAGAAGTTCACCGACAAAGATGGTCTCTTCCCAACCCCCATCGGCGAGTCGTTCAGGGTCGACCTCGCCAAGACCAATTTCATCGACCCAGCCGTCGACGCTGACACCCCCCGCCCCACCGAGCACTGAATCGTCTAGGTTGGAAGCCGTCACGGAGTGCCCTGCAGCGGCGTCGGCAGCTGCGGTACCGCCACGAAGGACGTCACATTCGAGGACCCCCAGGAGGACGAGCATGGCGCGAGATTTGGCTTCTCGGGTGCGGGATTGGCGGACGGAAAGGGCAATGGGGAGACGGGCACTGATGAGGGATTCGAAGACGGCGAGGAGAAGGGAGGGGGTGAGGTCGGTTGGGTGATCGAGGGTGAAGGGGAGGGCGAGGGCGGCGAGGAGGG
>JBBPNY010000324.1:0-22606 GCA_038091165.1 Rubroboletus pulcherrimus
CAGGTGGAGGGGGGATTTTGATCCTGGTGGATGAACGGCCGGATGACGAAGCCGAGTTGATTGACCTTTCTCCGCCTGTTGTCGCAGAGGTGACGGCGAACGGAAGTGCGGTACCGAACGGACATGGGGCGGGAGAGCGGAACCTGCACATTGCGCTGGACGAAAGCACGGGGGATGGGGAACCCCCGGCGTCGTTTGAGGTACGTGGGCAGGTTTGATGGCGTGGCTGAGTACTGACGAGGATTTCGCGGGGCAGTACGCGTTTGAGGAGGATACGTAGACGTCGTAGGACTTATCATAATAAATAATTGTTAGTGTACCGAATCTAGTGTGACCTTGTGTGACGTCACGGATTGTGACAGGGAGTGGCTGATAAGGCGGCAGACAATTGCAAGGCAGAGACGCGACTTGCTTCTCCCAACACCCTCGTCCTCGCCAATGGAGTCTCGTACAATGGAACATCGCAGAGCTAGTACGTCCTCTCCTTTCCCCCCCTGCACTGCTCCCTCAATCGACGCGTGCACTTCTAGCCTACAAGAACAAGGGTGGCTTGAAGCAGGACGACCTTCGACGTCGTCGCGAGGAGCAGCAAGTCGAGATCAGACGGCAGAAACGCGAAGAAAACATCGCAAAGAGGAGAAATTTCCTCCCTACCTCCACCGTCGACTCCGATGAGGAGACCACTTCCAGAGACTGGGAGCCACCAGTATGACCTCCTAAACCTACCCGTGGCATCTTGCACTGACACATTCCCAGCTTGCAGACGAGATGATCTCGGGCGTCTTCTCGGACGATCCTGATCGTCAGCTCGACGCGACCACAAAGTTCCGTAAATTGCTTTCCAAGGAGAAGAATCCACCCATCGAAAAAGTCATTGAATGTGGCGTTGTCCCTCGCTTTGTCGAGTTTTTGCGAAACGGGCAATCCATGCTCCAGGTTAGTGGCCCCACTTCCACTACCTATCCAGCCCACTGAGCCTCGGCCCAGTTTGAAGCAGCCTGGGCCCTTACAAACATCGCATCTGGGACTGCCGAGCACACCCAAGTCGTGATAAACGCTGGCGCAGTTCCCGAATTCATCAACCTCTTGTCATCCCCCGTACTCGATGTTCGCGAACAAGCCGTCTGGGCACTCGGGAACATCGCAGGCGATAGCCCACAGTGCAGAGACTACGTTCTACAACAGGGTGCTCTGCGGCCCCTGTTGACGCTCTTGAGTGAAAATCACAAATTGAGTATGCTCAGAAATGCCACCTGGACCTTGAGCAACTTCTGCCGAGGAAAGAATCCTCAACCAGAATGGGAACTGGTAAACGACATGCACTCTCCTTCTCATCTTTATCTAACATCCGCAATAGATTTCACCTGCTTTGACAGTCCTCACCAAACTGATCTACTCGATGGATGATGAAATCTTGATCGACGCTTGCTGGGCCATTTCTTATCTCTCCGACGGTTCCAACGACAAGATCCAAGCCGTGATTGAGTCTGCGGTGTGTAGGAGATTGGTAGACCTGCTCATGCACAGTTCGACCGCTGTTCAGACTCCTGCTCTGCGTTCCATCGGAAACATCGTCACTGGAGACGATCTTCAGACCCAAGTGGTCATCGCTTCTGGTGCCCTTCCTGCTCTTCTCTCACTCCTGTCGTCGCCAAAGGAGGGAATTAGGAAAGAGGCGTGCTGGACTATCTCAAACATCACTGCCGGATCACCTCCTCAAATCCAGTCCGTTATCGATGCCAACATTATCCCTCCCCTCATCAACATCCTTCAAAACGCCGATTTCAAGACTCGTAAAGAGGCTTGCTGGGCGATCTCCAACGCGACCTCTGGAGGTCTCCATGAGCCTTCTCAGATACGTTATCTTGTTTCTCAGGGGTGTATTAAGCCGCTCTGCGACCTCCTCACAATGATGGACAACAAGATTATCCAAGTCGCCCTTGACGGTCTCGACAACATTCTCAAGGTTGGCGAGGCCGACAAGCAGGCAGCTGGCCCTGGAGCTGTGAATCAGTATGCTCTGTTCGTCGAGGAAGCCGGTGGCATGGTCACCATCCACAACCTTCAGTCACACGACAACTTGGACATTTACAAAAAGGCGTTCAACATTATGGACAAGTATTTCCCTGACGAGGAAGAGGTAGATGCTGCCATCAGCGCACCGGCCGTCGATGCTTCTGGTGCTTATGCAGTATGTGTGCTTCTTCTGTCTGCCCACCGGCCAACTCACTGGATGTCTAGTTCCACTCCGACATCAGTGCACCACAGGGAGGCTTCAGCTTTGCACAGCAGTGACCAGTTTCCACTGGATCTATGGTGACGAATGCATCCGTACCATTGTCGATGCCCTTTTCTTTACCCAGTCATTATTTCGTGAACACCATGTAATGTCCTTAACGAGGCTGTCCAGATAGTCCCTTTTTTTTTTCACACGACACGACCTTTTTTGTGTGCTTCATGTTGAGCATTGTAGGCAGTCGCTGGATAACCTGCGTCCAACGGACGCTAGTAGGTGGATGATTGTGTGGCATGGGAATGTTATCATAGCGCAGCGTACAAAATCGCACCAATCCGATTTCGTCCTCTACTACGACTCTCATGGCCTCTCACATTCTTCCTCTGGGCAAGTCTGCTCGTTGAACACGAGCGTTGCACGAAAATGACCGATTCTCTTGACAGAGCTTATCGACAGATGTATTGGATCACGGATTTGGGTGATCATGAAAAATGACCGGGAGTTCACTGGGACACTCCTGGGCTTCGATGATTTCGTCAGTGAGTTGATTTTGACTGGTACCATCAATCTCGTCAAACACTCGAGGTCAATCCTAGACATGGTGCTGGAAGATGTAACAGAATAGTGCGCACGTTCCTGCACGCGGGAAGCATGGAGCACCTAACCTGGATTCCTTCAGTGAGACGACGGCGCAGGGCCAGAAGAAGACCACGCTCGCTCAGACGCTCCTTAACGGTAACAATATCTGTATGGTGGGTGCCAACGCTTGATGCCCCCGCTGGGATTGGACGTTTACCGGACGAGTTTACTAGCTGATACCGGGTAGCGCTGGTCCGGATTCGTGATAGCGGCGGGCTTTGGCCAAATAGTGACACACAACAATAACATGGGCTCAATTTTACCGTAGTACGTTCTTGACCCCCAACCACTTGCCAAGATGCCCATCCGCATTCGAATGGCCATGCATGGCCGCAAGCACAACAAGTTATTCCACTTGGTCGCTATAGACCAGCGCAAACGTCGTGACGCGAAACCAGCAGAGCTTCTCGGTATCTACAATCCCGCTCTTGAACCAGGAAAGACACACAAAACAGTCCGGTGGAGTGTGGACAGGATAGAGTATTGGTTAGGAGTTGGAGCGACGCCTAGTAAATCTGCAGTGCGACTGTTGGAATGGGTGAGTGGGTTCTGGATTGACATGTACGTTTGCTAAAGAGGGCTCTGCAGGGAGGCATCATACCACCGGGTTCAAAATATCATCCCAAAGCGCTTGGACCACGCACATCTGCGTCTTCTGAAGCCATGGTTCCATCGGGCACAGTCGTTGATCCTCCCAATTCCGTCCCGCCACCACCATCGACTGCCTCGTGAACCGCGAGCCTTATGGACAGCAAGCATCCCGTTTGTGCCAATCCATCACATTGTAGACCTGGCGCACTACAGACCACCCACACTATGCATATCTCCGTCCGCTGCCCATTGTAGAAGCCTGTTCCACAGGCTCTCCCCTTGACGTACGCACTATTAATGTAGCTCCGTTCGCAGAAAGGCACAGATCTCATCATGCCCAGCGATTTGTGCCAGTTCTATTCCCGTCAGGTCGTCAGGATCCTGAAAAACATGTTGAAGCAGCTCTGCGTTAGTCTCTGTACATCAAGACAGACCTTCATCGTCGCGTCTGCGCCATGCTTGATTAGTATTTTGACTACTGGCAAGTTGCCTCTATCGCATGCTAGATGTAGCGCTGTATAGCCCTGCAAAAGAATGTCATCGCCGGAGGATCGACAAGGAAAATGTCCACTATACATATTCATCGCGCTCGTTGACACCCACCGAAGAGTTCTCGACGAGAAATCGAGTGATTTTGTTCGCGTCCCCTTGAATGGCAAAGGCATGCAACACTTGCCTTCCTGTATCATTGCCTCCATCTCCTGGAGCAGTCATGGCGCTGACGGATCCACCCATACCCCCTCTGCCTGCCGTGGACGAGAGCGATATGCTCACCCCCAGGTCCTCATCCCATACTTCTTTCTCTTGTGGGTCGCTCACCACTCCGAACACTGGCACCCATCCGAGCTCCCGAGCAACGTCGAGATATCTTCTCTCGGCATCCGGTCCACGCCCTGCGTACACTTTTCCAGTATGACTCCATGCGTCCCACTTGGCGCGGCCGGTCAAATCGAACAGCGACGGGCGTGAGTTCTGGGGTACCGGTGCGACGGTAAGATATTTGTACAATCCGTATAGCTGTCGATGTGCAACACGCAGGCTGTCAGGAGTTTATAATCACCCAAATAACGAACCTGCTCGACCTCAAGCTTTGTGGTATGCGACACCTTCGCTAGCGACGGGGCAGACGACAAGTATGCTGCCGCCTCGAAGAGTGCTGGTGATGGCGCGTATTCCATGATTGAACGTCGAACCAAGATCCAAGTAGGAATACGCAAGGGAACATCTATCTAATTAGATAAGCGGTTGAAAGTATCTCTATCGCAGGCATAAAGTGATGGTATCTAAGCGAGCCCTGCGGCCTTCATCGCCTGCGCAACATGTCAGCAAGTCCACGCCGGCCAACGAGCGCAAGACTGACCTCGAGCATGGATGCACCAATCTTCGCGGGACTGTCAGTGACAATCACACCAGCCTTCTCCAGTGCGGCAACCTTGTCCGATGCAGCACCTTGTCCAACCAATTTCAGGATGCCTTCAACTCTGTAGACTGTACTACTTACCCTTGCCACCAGAGATGATGGCACCAGCATGACCCATACGGCGCCCTGGTGGTGCAGTACGACCTGCAATGAAGCCAACAACAGGCTTGGGATTCTTCCGTGTCTTGTTAAACTTCTCCAAGTACTCTGCAGCTTCCTCTTCCATCGACCCCCCGATCTCTCCGATGACGACGATGCCTGATCACATGAGTACCACTCCTCTTATCAGGGACAGAGAAAGATCTACCTTCGGTCGCGTCATTCTCGAGGAAGACTTTGATGACATCGACATGTTGCGTCCCGGGGAACGGATCCCCACCAATTCCAACGCACAGCGATTGCCCGAGCCCCACGCCGGTTGTTTGAGCGACAGCCTCGTATGTCAATGTGCCAGACCGAGACACAATTCCTGCATTGAGATGTCACCGTTGTCAACGTCATGACATGTCAAGGAGTCAAGGACGTACCGATTTTCCCCGGTTTGTGGATGTGTCCGGGTTGAATACCCATCTTGCAGCCGAGTGGGTTGATAATTCCCGGGCAATTAGGGCCAACGAGTCGCGACTTCGACTGGCTCTTGAGTGCGTTCATGACCTACGCCAGCAGACGGTGAGAAGCACAGCACGACCCGCCCAAGACTGACCATACCTTGATCTCGTCTTGTTGAGGTATACCCTCAGTTATACAGACGATCAGACCAATTTCGTTCTCGATGGCCTCGAGAATGGCGTCTGCAGCGGAGGGTGGTGGGACGTAGAGGACGGTGGCGTCCGGGTTTGTTTCCCTGACAGCCTATGGCAGGATGAGGTTGAAAGCTCGGGTTGCATCCAAGACCGTCGTACCTCGCGGACGGTGCCGAATACTGGCAGCCCGAGATGTGTCTGACCCGCTTTGTTGGGGGACACACCACCAACCATGTTGGTACCGTAGGCCAAGGCTTCTCTCACATGGAATGTACCCTGTGGCCAATTATAAACAACCTTTTTCCACTACGAGTGGGTTCTACTCACCGTCTTTCCGGTGAAACCCTGGCAGAGGACTTTGGTGTCCTTGTGGATGAGCAAGTTCTGGATGGTATCGACATAGCTTTTTGGAGCTGCCGAGTAGGAAAATGACCGAAAACCGGCTAGAAAAGCTAGACGTAAGCCCAAAAACTGGGCCAAGTAGCTGGCTACGCACCGCTCGTGGCGAGGGACTGACCAGCGCGACGGAACATGACGAAGGAAACGTAGAGTCGAGAGAACACGGGATATGAGACTTTTTGTTACCGGTTTGTGTGAGCATCACGCCCGCCATTGCCAGTTTGGGCGTGTTTGCCTGCCGGGCTAGGGCTGCGGCGTCAATGCCTTATAATATGTACTCCTCCTCAGTCATCAGAGATTGGCCATAGATTGACACGTTCGCAGTACAGAGAGAAACAATAAACATTTTTGGCTACCACTTCCAATACTACATCCTCATACACCCACGAACACGCCTCACTGTTCCAGCGGACCAACCCGCCGACGGTCTCGAGCCTTGCGGGAAGCTCGGTGAAGACCGAGAATGCTATACTTCACCTTGTCGTACTGTCC
Source organism: Rubroboletus pulcherrimus (assembly GCA_038091165.1). Lineage (NCBI taxonomy): Eukaryota > Fungi > Basidiomycota > Agaricomycetes > Boletales > Boletaceae > Rubroboletus > Rubroboletus pulcherrimus. The sequence goes on from JBBPNY010000324.1 coordinate 6,521, forward strand.
AGTATTGACGGCACTGAGGGCACTCGTATTCAAACTTGAGACACGGCCAAGAGAGCGAGCACTCACTTGGTCACGTCTACCATGAACTGTTCCTTGGCTTCATTTGGCGCGGCGGATGTAGGGAGTTGTTGTAACACCGGCGGTAGCCACGTCAACAACTGCGAAGAAAAGAGGACGGCGATGGAACGGAAGATAGAGACGACCGTGGAAGTAGAATCTTCAGGGAAATCTCCGACGAGGCCACTGAGTAAATAGCCAACAAATTCGAATCCTTCCTTCTCTACAACCGTCTTGATGGCAGTTGCATACACGGCAAATTTCGCTGGTTGTGACGAGGACGGGACAAGGCTGTCATGGGTTAAAATATCGCGGAATAAATCCAGTGCTGCAAAAAGAAGATCCGAATGAATGAGTGTAAGAGCTGCCATGGAAGCCCGGAATGCCAGTGGGAATGCGGTAGACTGGAAAAAAACATCCGGGGCCATTTCCAGCAACTGCAAAAGCAGTTGAACGTAGTCTTCCAAAACTATCTCATGACATTAGGTTTCACCCGAAGATACGGACGAATGGCTTCTCTTACCGTCCGGAACGTCTCTTGGGGCCTTGGACTGTAAGAGACTGACAATTTTGTTTGTTGATCGCTCAAACAACCCCAGGAAGGTCGTTCGTAGAGTTGAGTCAGGTTCCCGACCGAACCTCCCCACAAGTTTGCCTGCAATCCACAAGAATGCTGAGAAACCGGTAGCCTCGAACGACGTCACCATGCATGACAGGACGGCAGGTGCGACTTGGAGAGTCGATTGGCCAAATAGTGTGATACCGTGTCGGAGAACCCGTGTCGTTCGCTCGGCGATGTCGTAGTCAAAGGCGTACTTTGAGATGAACCTGTCAAATATGGACCAGACTTCCTGGCAACTGTTCTGACAGGCTGCAGGCTGCTGATCACCAAACGGGCCGATTACATGTAACATTGCTTCTAAGTTTTCCAAACCATCTGCGCAAGACTCGTGAGTAACAAACCCAGGGAAGAGGTCGCTAGCTTACAGCCTATCTCTTTCAATTCTTGTTTCGTGATGGGTGTGGTCTTTCCCGTGACAGAATGAATCTGGGACAAAATATCGAATGAAAAAGAGCGAAGGGATTCCGCCGCTTTCTCCATTGGCATTGCAGAAATGACAAACGCGATAGCTTCGTAGACTTGCCGCCGGTCATCTTGAACTAATTTGGACCCGGTTGTTTTGAGGAAGGTGTGAAGGGTGGGAAGGAAGTCTATGAGATGCTGTGCCGGAGTTGGAAGGTTGCCTAGAATGCATGTTTAGGGACATTACCTGTTTACAATCTTGGCAAAGATATTTGAGTGCCTGACCGGCCGCTGCGTTCACTTCGGTGTCAGGGTCTTCAAATCCCACGGAGATGTACTGCAACTGGAAAGAGATATAGTCCGGGTGACGATTGACCCATTCCGTGTAGCGCGAGATGATGAGCAGCGCAGCGTAGCGAATCCTAGGATGACTTGGAAGAGATGGGATAAGATCCATAATCTTCGGAACTGCATCTTCGTCTGCAGCATCGACTTCAGCACCCATGGATCGCATAGCAAATAATGGCGCTTCAATTTCCTGCCATGAGATCGACTGAGGACCGCGAGAGAGTGCCAGGGTGATGAGATTGTATGCCGACAGCAGGCACGTATCTGCACCCAGGACAAGACAACAGTCCTTCAGGGTATCCCCCATGACATGTCTGAAAGCGCGGAAATTGTCAGCTTCTTGAGAAGCCAAGGTGGTAGTATCGGGAGGGAAGTGTAAATGTCGAATAATAACCCCCATAAGCGCCTTGTAGGCTTCGATGAACAGGGGTTCCACAGATGGCTTTTTTCCAATAGTCTGAGCAAGGCGCATCCAAAATGGGAAGGTAATTGGCACGATATCGAGGTCCGGATATGCAGAGCAAAGACCAATGGCTTCGACGATTGGAAAGAATGTCTCTGTATGACGAAGAATAAGAAGACGATAGGTCTCCCCGGCTTCTGCAAAGACTTTAGCCAAACCCCTGATTCTTTCGGGATCTTCCTTTCTTTCCTCGAGTTGAGCCTTCAAATTGATGACACGCGGTACGATGAGTTCTATGACGGGCATCCTGTCGTCTATTTCTTGTGTTTCATGAATCAATTCGCAGAGAACGTCCACGACGGAATCAAACAGCTCGTCGGAGGCCAGAGCTTCGAAAACAATGCCGAAGAGAGGCGATTTGGCGAAAATCAACGTATCGACCTCACCGGCGATGAGCCAAGAACGGAGACACCCAAATACTTGGCTTTGCACGGTTGTCGTTACGCCTGATAAAAGTCACCGTCGAAGGGACGAGAAAGACCGTAAAAAGATGACATACCTGATGCTTGTATATACATTGAGAGAAGATCCAGCACCTGGTTGGCATTTGCAGTAAGAAGTTTGGCAGACCTGTCTCGATACTCCTCGTCCTTGGATTTCAGCGTCAGTCCGAAATCCGTGTGGTTCATGGCTGACCCACCGTGACCGGGATTCTTGTGTTGGAGGCCAATTCTTCGGGGAGAACTGTCAAGAACTGCAGAAGTACGGGGACGGTTGCAGGGTTGGTGCCAAATGACTCGATCATGGTCTGTACCGCATTGTCCCACTCAGGGAGCTGTAAGGCCAGGCCTGATACTGCCAGGCAGAGCTGGGTGATTACGGTGCGGGGTCCGGTGTGATATCTCTCAAGAGCAGTGATCAGAGTATCTCGCAACGGCAGGAGATTTGCTGCATCGACTTGATGGAGATCGTAAGTGACCTGGAGTGGACAAGTGAGAGCGGAGGGGCAGATGCAAGGTGGCACATACCTTTGATCTGAAGGTTTGGGCGGCGAAGAGCTTAGCAGCGGGTGGTGCGTCTGGAGAGAGGAGAAGGAGGTTGCAAGTCAACCAAGCGTCGCGCTAGGACAAAGGCGGAGAGGGCGGGGTCAGATGTGCCGGAGGAGTGGGGCCAAGGGCGAAAGTGAATTTACAGAATGCTGGAACTCCTGAAGCCACGAGCTCGCGTTCTCCAGGGAAGCCTTGTCTGGTGCGCGCGTGAAGACGTTCAATGCGGACAACAGCGGTTGAACGTTGTCCATCTCTGGTGCACGCCGTCGTCGTCGTCGTCGTCGTCCCGCGCGAGCATATGATGGAATTATTATCAGTGTTTATCGCTGTTGACATAGTGGCAACACTGCACTGGGTATATTGCATGTGTCGTCTGCAGAATTCAAAATCCTAACCAATCGAAAGAGAAGCAATCGAAAAAGAGAACACAATCCAATCGTCCCCCAAGATGTCCTAGGACATCCTGCGGTTCTCCATCAAGGACAGCGAGAGTATCATACTAGAAGGGAGAGATGGTAACCAAGCTCGAGTGTCAGTCCAAACGAGTGTGGAAATGTTCCAGAGGGCGTGTAACGAGCGGGAAGCAAAGACGACAATGTACGCTAGCAAGAGAACTAAACGGAGAAACTAGAAGCGGCACGGGCCAGAGTGAAGATAGTAAAAACGCACGACCACCAACGTATTGTAACAAGGCAACAAACTAGACCACCCACACACGATCGGTTCTCTACCGGAGGAAGCGACGGTTTTTGGTCTACACACAAACAGTAAGCCACCAGATGTAAACGGAGGGCACATCCACTGACCGCGTTCTTTTCCGGTGTAAGTGGCCGACCGCTCTCGATCCTCCGCTTCTTGTCTTCCAAGTCGGCACGTTGCTTGTCGAGGGCATCTTTCATCTCCTTGTGCCGAGCGTAAAGCTCCTCCTCGGATTGCTTCAACTTTGACTCCTTTTCTTGAACCTTTTGTTGGAAGACCATCTTCATTTCGGCCTCCATCTTCGAGAGCTTCGCCTCGTGCAGGATGCGCTCCTCCTGCATCTTCGCCGAGGGGCTAAATAGAGGTCAGGGACGAACGTCCAACGAGTCACGGCTAGATACTCACTTGACTTCCCGGAACACACTCGAATCTTGGGCAACACCCATGCTGAGCAGCTTCTCGGTTCTCCAGTTTTCGTAAAGAACGTCATTCGTGTACTCCCTCAGTTCCTCCATATATGTACGGACAAGCATCTGGCGAAGCTTGACAAAGTCGCAATGCTCTTCGTTGTCTACTTCTATAACACCCCATGGGTACGCACGACCACGGACTTGACGGCCGTCGGGTGTCTGGACGACATGATCTGAACCAACCACAGCAAAAGGGATCTTGCTGGCAATTTCCTCTGCTTCAGCCAGAGTTTCCTCGTCTTCATTTTCATAGGTAGGTGCCTGGAAAATTTGAATCTTGTGGTGAGCGATGTCAGCAAGAATCTAGAAGAGCGTAATCAGAGCGTGCTCGGGGGGAAAATGGCGTTGGTCATACTCGGGCCTTGAAGTCAGCAATTTCTTCGTCGGTCATAGTGTCAGCCTTGGCAATGACGGGAATGAGGTTGACGCGGGTGTGTAGTCGACGCATGAATTCGATGTCAATTTGCTTGAGACTAGAGGACATGTGAGAAGGAAAAAAAAAAACAAGGGAGGAAAGGACGTACGAGTGACCGGTGGGCTGGATGAAGTAGAGGCAGGCGTGAACACGGTTGTCTGCGATTTTCTGCCGATTGACGCGGTTCTCTTGCTCCAAGTAGGAGTCAAAACGCGACTCGATGTTATCCAGGATGGGCCTCCAGCTGAAATTAGGTGTTAAGAAGGATGCACCTTGACTGAAAATTTTCGCACCTGTCGTCATTGTTAACAAAGTCGCCAAAACCAGGGGTGTCGACGACGGTCAGATGCAGACGGACACCATTCTCCTCGATATCTGATGGAACGTGGGTTGAATGCGAAGGAAAGAAGATGCGGAGGTGGACATACCTGCGCCGATGCTCTCGATGGCGACTGTCTTTGGGCGCTCGGCAGAGGGTGGGAGGGCTTGCGTGGGAGGGTAAAGAGGCGTGTTGAAGAGAGTGTTGATGAGCGTGGACTTTCCGAGGCCGGATTCGCCTTGGAGGGGGGATGAGTAAAAATGCGGGAGTGGAGCAAGGGAGAAACAGACCGACGACCATGGCGGTGAATTGGAAACCCTTGCGAACGCTCTTCCTGTGGACCTGGTTTGGGAGATTTGCGAAACCGACATAGCCCATGAGCTTCTTGCGAATGACTGGGGATATACCAGGAGTGTTCTGCTGGAGGGCGGGGCTGTTGCCATTTGGGTAATCGTTGGAGGAAGGAGAGAAGGAGTCGACGCGAGAGGAGACGTACGAGGTAGCCATCTGAGCGACGTTGAAGAAAGAGACGACGACGGGGTTTTTTTTTCCTTTTGGGCTGGGGAGACGAACCAACAAGTCGCTCTCTTTCCGACTCTGTTGCCCTTTATTTGCTTTCGGTGGCGTTGCTAATAAATATTTTTAAATACGGATATACAACGCAAACATGTCATCCGCCGCCGTCGCCACATCCCCCGACTCCCCGTCCCCCGACTCCCCGCCCCCCGACTCCGCCCTCTCGTCAAAGTCCCCCCTCGCCGCCATCAAGAACTGCTCTCCATGTCGCCTCCGCCGCTCCTCTTCCACATCGATCCTCTCCAGCTCCCTCAGCGTAGCGCACTCGTCCTTCCGGATCTGACGCTTGTCCGCATTGTATATCGTCCTCCCTCGCGCCCCGAAGCAGCTTCCAGATCCCTTGACTGATGCCTCTTTCCCCTTGTCACCATCCCACTCCCTCGATCCCGGCGAGCATGCCGCCGCTGACGTCAACCGCATACCCGCCCGCGGGCTCGCGTACCGTCCAATGTAAGTCGCCATAAGTGCCGTCCGCGCATCGGCAGAGTGGTGAGTCGCCATCGTCAATGTACACGGGTGATTCTATGAGAGTTGATCGCAATGGCCGGCCAATGTACTGCAGGAAGTGTCTTTGTCTTTCCATCCATTCCTTGTTACTTTATATACTTTGAGGCGACGCTTTGCCCACTGTTGGTGAATAAAGGCCTTTGACTTGACCCACTTTCAACCTAAATGTGCCACTCAGGCACCCTCCGTGCACAATATGATTCCAACATCTCCACAACGGTCCCTACGTCCACCCCCTCCGCACTCGCATCATGAGACATTTGCCGTCAGCTTGAAAACTGGGCCATTCCACTCAGTCGTGTTAGCCAATCGAGCGCATTCACGACGTACTGTCAGGTCGAGCATAGTGTCCCACCGAGTCCAAGTCAAACTTGCCCCTGATAACATCATCGAGATCCAGCTCGGCAGTCAAGATATCCTCCGGTTCCCTAGACGGTCCCGCTAGCACCGTCCCAAGAGGACTGACAATGAGACTTCCCCCATTGATCATGATCTTGTCGGGATTCCTATCGTTGGCGTCCGCGACGGCGTGGCCTTCGGGGTAGTCCCTTTCGGTAGCAAACTGACATGCCGACAAGACAAAGCACCTCCCTTCCACAGCAATGTGGACCATAGAGTTCATCCAAACCGGACGGTGATCCACAGTGGGAGCACAATAAATCTGAGTCCCCAGTGAATAATAATAGGTCCTCACTAATCCAACAGGAGCCGGTCTTGAAGTCAGATGTGCTCCGCTACCTGATGTAACACTTACACAGTGGCATATAATTTTCCCTTGCGGACGAGAGCCGGGTCAACTAAGATGAAAGTACCCTAGTAATCAAACTCACCAACAGATGGTCGCCGAGATCTTGGCCCTGACTACCTCGGTTCCGGGGGATGAGAACGCTTTCTCCACCACAGGTAGTGTAGTTCCGTCCCCCATCCCCCAGATCAGTCTCTCAGTGGCCGTGGGCATCAGCTTACGGTGTTTTCCAACTAGTCCCTCGACAGGGTCAACGAAGATCACCGTGCAGTACAGTGTGCCTCCTTCCCGCTCAATGACACCCATCACAACGAAAACTCCAGTCTCCTTGCTGACCGCCTCAATATGCGAGATGGCGGGCGAGGGTATTTCAATCGCTGATTTATGGTAGTGCAGAAATTCGTCTCGACCCTCGGGACTGCGGTCCCCCACGACGCTGCCAAATGTAGACATCTTGGGGTATCCTCCGATGCTGCAAGGGATTACGCTCCATCAGCAGTCCGTTCAAGCGAAAGAATAACTCACAACGCCTCGGGAAAGACCACTAGCTGAGTGTCATCTCGGTGTTTTGCGGCTTTCGTCAGGACCTCAAACTTTTGAAGGGTATCTGATAGGTTGTACGACGCAGTGCATGTTTGCACAACGGACGCGCGAATTGTGTTTGGCATTGCAGCTCGTCGATGTTTCGGTTCGCCGTGGAATTTCCTATGCTCAAGTGGGACGACAGGGTCAAGGGACACAACGTAGTTCCATCACACGATAAGCTGACTCGTGATTCCAGTATTCGATCACGGGGGGTAAAAGTAATAATAGTGTGCTCTACTGGTGAGCAGAGGACACAACATCAGTCCGTGGCAATGGAAGTTGGGGAAGCCATTCCTTTGGGAAATCCTTCAGACTAGGTCGAGTCGTTCGTCCCCTAGCGTGATCTCCCTTCTTAGCTTTCTTGACCTTCGCTTCAATGTGCCTGGTGTCCACTGGAAGGTCTTGGTAATGAGTCGACTTTTCGTCCTGCAATAACATGTCGCTATGTCTTCAGCAGTGTACTGGAATAGAGACGCACATTCGCCGCGGAGATAAGTTTATCGATGGTGTCACTGATCCATTTCAAGTTCATTGCCGGCTGAGGAAAGTCCTCACATGCAATCTTGATGTACCCATGCGTTCCTTGCTCACTGTCGAGCGGAACGCCTGCGTTTTTTGGGGGGTCGGGGGTCCACCGCGCGCCAGCGAGTAGTTTGATCTTGTGAATAGCCAGGTCGCCCCGCAAGGGCAACTGAGCGACTGGAACAACGACAGTTCGCTTTGGGGTGAGCGGGTGATCTTCCCCGGCGTAGTCCACAGACCGAATGACTAAAGGTGTTTCTGCAGTAGGTGGTACGAAAGGTTTGCGGAAGGCTGCAAAGCACTCGACACATTTTCGAGACACATGAGCTCGTGTTACTCACCGACGAACTTGGGCATTTCGTTCTCTATGAGACGCATATAGTACGCAAGCTGCCGTTGCTGATGCAAGGCAATGTGAGCGCCAGAAGGTATATCATTCCCCGAGAACTCTGGGAAATCTTCCTCGATATCGAATTCCACCAAATCGCGTGGTAATGGCATCCTCCTCGGTACGTCTCGCCGTGCCAAGACACGAGACGTGCAGTGAAATTGCCTGGCTGCCTGTAACGAGGCGGAGGCAGGTCGAGGACATTGCAACGGAAACCGCATTTTTGTCGGAGTGAACAGCAAACGGGTCTTCCAAAAAAAACAAGTCAACTCCAAAGGCGCTTGCCAAACAAGCATAAACTCGTCCAAGTCTCGATCTGTTATCAACATGGTGGTGGGTTCCAGCAGCCAATTGACATACCCCGCATAACCAATTCCTTGCTAGCGATTGAACCTGGAGATCAAAGCTGACCTGGAGAATGTCACTGATTTGAAACCTTCCACAAATGACTTCGAGTACTTTTTCAAGGTAATTTGCACGTCATAACTCCCTTGGTCCACGTAGGCTGGAACTCCCTTTTCTAATCGTATAGGTTACATGTACATCCTGCCGTGAAGTACACCCAAAGCTCGTATCTCTCAATCGCATTGTGAACCCATCTGATTTCCCTTCGGCTTCCTCACTAACGCTATACCTTCAGGAGGAGCGCGAGGTCAGCGGGGGTAGGCATGGAATCGCGCACTTGATATGGCGTTGCTCAAATTGCAAACATGAAAATTACGCCAAGTTCGATACATCAATTGCTGTCTGTCCGTACACGGAAGATCATTCCGGGAACTTCTCTCGCATTCTAGTTGTAGAATGTCGAGGTCTTGAGTTTATCGACTTTGATCCGGTGCGTACTTCAAGGTGCATTAGCACGATGATGCACCAACAAAGATGCAGACGGGGCACTGGACGTGCAAAGGCACTCATTCTAACACGATCTTCTCGGATTTCGAATTCCAGGAGGGTGAATGGTTCGACTATGATGAAAAGGTGCGTGAGTGCAATATCAACGTGAGGCTTCGTATCAATGCATCTATGTCTTAGGGGGCTTTACCCGTCCAGATCACCTCCCTAGAAAGTCGATTCACGCGGGCTTAATTCAGCCAAACTGTATATCGAGTTCATACTGCTTGGAACAATGGACTGCGAGAGATTAATCATGTATCGACTGTCCTCAGTAAGAGTCCAGATATATCAGAAAGACACTTGAATCATTAGGCTCAATCGAGGGATTGTTGGGCTCGGAAGGGTAAGACGACGCTTGATCTGACCATATAGTTCATCACTTCCACTACGTACCCGATACCATGTCCATGATGACCTAGAGCACCTTCTGTTGCGAGGCAATCGGTTCAGATTCACGTACCAGCGCTACTACACCTTATTATCGATCCGTGAAGCACACAGTACAAAACATTATAAAAGCCCATATAGAACAAATGACCTGACCATGGAACACTGAAAGCTTGGATGCAACAGAATGCGAAAAGTAGATGAATGAGATGGAAATGTAATGTCTGGTGTCCTTGTCTACTGTTTACTGCTTACTTGAAGTCATTGAAAACCCAACCTTCAGGCAGATTTAAATAGGGATGTTGAATAAGTTCTGCAGCACTCGCGCGAGCATCAGGATGCCTACAAAACCTCCATGAGTCTGTTGAGTGAGTATCGGTGATGATAATGCTTACACTGCAAAACATCTATCCTTAAAATCCACAGCAAGGTCGGACAGGATCACATCAGAAGGGATAGGAGGCGATTTCCCTTCATGAGAGACCTAAAAATTGTCTGAGTACCGGTGCATAAGCATGAACGACGACGACCATACCTTGAACATCACCGTGAAGAAGTCCTCATCCGGCCAGGGTCGTCTGCCTGCCCACATCTCCAATACAACACATCCCACACTCCATATGTCAACTTTGGAGTTGTACCCCTTTCCCTTCTGACTGCCGATAACTTCGGGGGCCATCCAAAACACAGTACCTTGCATTGCAGTATATGCCGCTTGGTCGTCGTCGGCACGCTTCGAAATTCCAAAGTCGGAAATCTTGCAGATGCCAGTCTTCTCAACGAGAATGTTGTCAGCTTTAAGGTCCTGAGGAAGTCGTCAGGGCGATGTCATGAACTGTAAGGTATTCGGTACCCTATGGATGATGTTCTTGGAGTGTAGATACGCCAAACCGTCAAGAATCTGAGCCGTAAAAGACTTTGTAACCTCCTCATCAAACTTGCCATGGTCTCGCAGGCAACTCCCAATGGAGCCGCCGGGAACATATTCCAAAAATCTACGATATATGTAGTTGTTTGCAAGATATAAAGCTGGCCACTTACATGCTGAGGAAACTCGGGGTCTCTTCGAATCCGAGATAAGCAACAATGTGAGGGTGGTCCAAGTCTTTCAGTGTCTCGCTTTCCATTTTCAACGCTTGCACAAAACTGGCCTGGCGACTGTCACTCTTGTCGCTGGCGGTTGTGGGTATCTCAACCTGCTTGACAGCGATCATCTCCCCGGTGGTGGCATTTAGGGCGAGGTAGACACGTCCGTAGGTCCCCTTTCCTATGAGTTCGCCACGAACCCATTTGAAAATCGCTACAAAAAGAGACTCAGAACAATCCTCTGCTAAATCGTCGATTACCCACGTCTGGGGCCACCCGATGGAGAGTCAGCCGTGGGTTTGTTGATTGTTGGTTTCTTCTGTGAAGTAGTAACCTCTTCTACGTGTCCACCCCACAACTTTGTGCTTCTGCGTAGCAAATTACCATACGATGATTCGGCTCTGGATGTACGATCAAGTCGCTTTTTATGTTCTTCGGCAACGATACGAATCGATTTCTTGCCTCTGACATTATTAATCCTTTCCCGATCATTGGAAGTGATCCCGTGAGATGAGTCAACAGCTGTGGGTGAAGTTCCCCCCGAGTTGGCTTCGATAACAGGTTTGTCAAGGTCGTGTTCAGGGAAGAATTCCTCAAGGCGATCATATACATCCTCGGGAGGTGGACGATGAGCCCAAGTATACTCTTCGAATGTACTTTTGTGTCCGTCTCGAGGTGTACGAGGTCGAGGATTGCGCAATCGAGGCTGCGGCTGTGGTTGAGGAACATAATCGGGAACAGTGAAATTAGACGGTACACCACGCAGGTTGTTATTTGTGTTATGCGTGATAACTTCCAGGGCGGGGCGTGGACTTGACCTCGGACTGGTATTGGGCCCAAGCTTATCCTCGCGAACCATTTGACTGAGTGGCCTGCGAGACCACAAGTCTCTTGTTGCGGTAGCATAATCGTCCGAGGAGCTGACACTGTCAACTGGAGGGTCCGGTTGTTGCGACAACTTCTGCGAAGCTACACGTGCTTTGAAGTCCCAAATGACTTTGTCCCCCTCGCCCGGACGCAAAGTCGATTCGGATAAGGTGTCTTGTCCGCTAGACGAGGAGTTTTGTCGCGACTCCATGACTGTCACAGATGATGTGTATGCGAGGGTGCTAGAGCTGGTTGACGTACTGGGTCGGGAGGTGGCAGTACTCACAGGACTCCGTGGAGGAGTTTCAGGTGTAAGAGGGGGTCGCGCAGAAGAAGAAGTATACGGTCCCGCCCGCAATGAGAAGGGTAACGTATTTCCACTGAATCCATCCTCCCTGAATGGCGTGTCTCCAAACTTTGAGGCAGAGTTACTAGCGGAGTGACTTTGGTGATGAAGAGAGGGCAGGGGTCGTTGTGCGTCCCTGTCGCGCGATCCATCGTGGCCTGAAACCTCGTTGGAATTTGGAAAACGTTGTTGAGCAGGAGAGGCTGAATGCGGTCGAGGATAGGGCTCTTGACTGGGTGACAAGTAGGTTGCAGGACTCGCCGAAGTGGGAGGTGACGACTGCGGTTGGGGTAAAGATCGGGTTGGTGTGTTTGCCTCAACACTGGCATTATCAACCATAGACCCTTGAGTAGGGGGGAGGGGACGGTGGAGGCGTGGAGTAGGACCTGAATGAGGCTCGGGTGGTCTGATGAATGCAGTCGCAGAATTTGATGATACATGAAGCTGTGGGCGACTAGGAGTGGACCGAAGTGGGGGTGGCGGCGGTACGTTGTGGAGCATCTCTGTGCTTCTTGTATTTCTTAGAGATCTGTTAGGGCTGGAACCAGAGACAGAGTCCGCCGCCTTCCAAGTAATATAAGAACCAGTTGGAGCGACCTTTCCTCCCGTTTTACGGGGGGGTTGGACCTGACGAGCAGGGACTGAAGTATCAGCACGAGGCACTCCTCTTCTCCGTGGACTTGACCGTGAGGATGCTTTTCGTGCGATAGTCGGTTCCTGCACCCGAACGATCATCTCATCGGAAGCGGATGCACCAACACCTCCAGAGCGAGGTATTTTCGCCTTATCGACTAATGAACTGGGCAGGGTACGAGACGACTCAGCATCTACCAGTTCCATCCCTCGTTCGGTATCTCGTGGAATTTTTTCTCTCTCTTCTGCATTGGAACCTCTACGAAACTGTCGACGAGGTAGGGTCAGGGTGTCTTCCAGCGCCGGGGTGGAGTGAGAAGGCTGCATGACTGTTCCAGTGCTCAGATCAGGTAGGCGTCGTCGATCCGCAGGTGATGCATACGGCATTCTCGCAGACACTGGAGAAGGAGGCTGTCGAGCATAATACTGCAAATTTTGAGTGGACGGTGACGAAAAAGCACCCGGTAGGTTGGGTAGGTATTGACGAGGGCGTAGCGTACTCCGGTTGTCTGCATCGTCAAAGTCATCAGACACAGCGGATGGCTCATAACCAGTAGGATCCTCCGATGATATGCTCTCCTGACGGGACGGTTGCGAGGCCTTTGAGCGAGGGACCAACGGACCAAAGACTGATGGTGGAGGAGGAATTGACCTGACTGGGGAAGTAGGCAAGGGAGGTTCGTGAACTCGTGCGTGAGGATGGCATACAAGGAACTTGAGATTGCCTTCGCCGTCTCCTTGCTCCCTGATCAACCGCAGCAAACTATCGTTGGTTAACGCTTCACCAACCGCTGCGCGGTTAACTTGGGTACGATAAATTGCAAACCCGGGAGATTGATCCTCGTCCGGAATTTTGAGCTGGAGAGATCAAGTTGATTAACTATCATGAACGAAAGGAGAGGGAAATAACCTCCGTAAAGATCCGCTCCCAAACAAAAGCTGCGCTATTGGCGGGTGTGACGTCAACTGCTGTGAAAGCGTGGCAGTCGTAAGTAACCATAATGACTCTCTCTGGGGAAGGCAAATGGCAAGAGGGGGTTGGAGACTGTATGCGACTGTTAGCAGGGAAATAAAATGAAAATAAAAAATGGTGATCCTGACATGGTGTGAACTTTCGGACTCCTTGGGACGATGTGAAGATCCTCTCCGGGGCTTCCACAATTTATCGGCCATCTTCTGGATGCGAGAGGGTTGTGGCAAGTCAGAACGTTCATTCAGGGCCGAGCCATCGTCGTGGGTAAATAGGGTAGTCGCAATGTCAGGAGGGGCCGCCTGACCTGGTGTGCTTGGGGGAGGGGTCGACTCTATGGCGTTAGAGCTTTGGCTGGAGGGCGAAGAAAGGGTGGGGTTTGAATGGGAAGAAGCGATGTGGTGAGGAAGATCGGTGGTTAGCGTTGGATTGACAGGCTTGTTGAGGGCGCGATATGGAGATGGTGGAAGCATCGATGAAGGGGGCTGGTGCAAGGAGGAGTGGGAGGACTGAGGGAGGTGGTGGCATCGTCTGCGACGATCATCGTCGCTGCTGCTGGAGTCACCAGGGTCAGGATTTGCGAGAACAAGGACCCGACGGCCTCTGTGGGTGCTCGACTTTGTGTCCTCAGACATGGTATGGGACGGCATGCACGCGTTGCCAGCGTCGTCTGATCGGCTGGGAGGGTGCTGGTGGAAGATGGTTGGTGGCGAGGGAGAAGGGAAGGAAGGAGAAGTGTGAGAGAGAAGAGCGGGAGAGAGGAGGAGGGGAGACGAAGGGGAGAAATACCTGGCGAAACGGTGCTGGATGTATGCGCGACCAGTCGGCCAAGTGATGGGCCGTTGGAAGGTGCAGCAGGCGGCGTGGCTGACATAATCAACATGCAACATGGCAATGACACTTCCAAAAATGGTAGGATAGTTGACAGGATACCGTACTGTACAATAACACATATTACTATGCCGTGTGCTCTCCATTATTCGTGCATGCCGCTTGCTTCCATTCCACTCTCACCAGACGATATCCCCTCGTGCACCTCCACCTGTTCAGGAACCTCAGCGTGTCTCTCATGCCATTGGGAGACCGCATCGTGTTACCTTCGGAAACTCCGCACGCTCACTCAACATACTCTCTCCCCAACAGAGAAGCTTCAAAAGCTGCACAAGCTTCACTTCCTTCCCTTGGCTGAAACTGTCCAGAATGGCGGCATTCACTTCTCCTGCCGTCTTCATCCGTTGCGCGGGAGACAACAGGTCCGTAATTGCAGGTGGTGCCGATGATGACGAATCAAATGCCAGCAGTGCCATTGTTCGTTCCAGCTCCGCGAGAAACTCCGGATTCTCCTCTCCCCGTGGCGCTAGTTCATCTTGAGCAAACTGCAGCGCCTCCGCAATGCGGCCATGGCGTATGTATTCAATCAGCTTTTGCTGCTGAAGGTGAAAATACAGCGAAGGATTCGTATCCAGTATCTAGAAAAATCATGAATTGATTCAGTAAACTTCATCGATCAACGCATTCTCAAAAGGAATGTAGATCATATTGAAGACTGAAGTTTTTGTGTCAGGTCTCATCACCGACTTTCATCAAGTCTGAGAGTGGTGCATGAAACGTTGTAATCCTTTTCCATCCAAGATGGGCTGAAATGATGGACACGAAACCTACCTCGGGGTTCAAATCATTCACACGAGTAATTGCTTCCTCGACGTCGCCACGTTGTAGTGCCTCACGGATTACCATCCTGCTCTCGATAGACTCAAAGTCCACAGGAGGTGTCATGCCTGCCTCGTCGCTAAATTCTTGAGCCGCAGACTTGTATCCCTCTATCACGAGATAATCCATTATAAGCCGGTTCAGGTCACTACAATGAAGGTCGCGTCAGTCTCCAGTAAGCAGACTACCAGTAAACTGTGAATCAGATAATACATGCAAAATGTTTGAAGCTCATCTCGGAATTCAGAGAGATTCCCAATGATGTTCTCATCGTGTCAAAAATCAAACATGAGGAGGCACTCACTGTTTTGACACCTGGACCTCGTGTAGACGACGTTCCCACTCATCCTTGCGTATCGAAGTCTTCGGAGGCTACATAGAATGCATGAGTTCCCCACTACCGTTGAAAATGGTAGAAAATACGAACCATAAGTGTGACCAGCGTCAGCGCGCAAGAAATTTAAGTCCATTCTGGATTTAGGGCAGGGTTCATGCGACCTTTTGTCATGGCAGCTACCCGTTTTGGAACATTACAAACTTGTTATTAGACTTGACTAGTTGACTGGCCCACAATTTGGTCGCGAGACGGGCACGCAAGAAATAAAATCACACTTGTTCACATGTTTCACGCCGACCGTCGAGTAACAATTGCAGCTGGGAGTCTCTAGTCTACCAGGTAGACCCGAGAGCCGGACAAACGTCGTTGTTCCTTCTGACACGTCTTCCAGCTTCCAGCCCCCGAGATATGTCAATGCAGTGCCCCCAGGCGCGGCAGATGTCATACGCTGAAGTTGAACCCAGCGTAGAGCATATCTTCCAATTGCATGAGGACTTCGAGGAGGTCATGTTAATCGAGGTCATACGAAGATTCACTTTTACGCACGTTGGCGTTATACCTTCGAGACGATCCCACCAGATCGAATCATGTCAA
Source organism: Rubroboletus pulcherrimus (assembly GCA_038091165.1). Taxonomy (NCBI): domain Eukaryota; kingdom Fungi; phylum Basidiomycota; class Agaricomycetes; order Boletales; family Boletaceae; genus Rubroboletus; species Rubroboletus pulcherrimus. The sequence continues at coordinate 22,452 of JBBPNY010000324.1, forward strand.
AGAAGGTATCCTTGTCCGCCGCACCTAGTGTGAGTGTTGACCATCAGGAGACAAACTTAGCCAGAAACCTCCACGCACTCTGTTTTTCCCATCCAGAAATGTTAGTTTTCTGATTGTTCTTCTTTCCTCTATCCTTTCTGCTGAGTGATGGCGTG
>JBBPNY010000325.1:0-22569 GCA_038091165.1 Rubroboletus pulcherrimus
TCCAGGCCAAATTTTGGTTAGCCAGCCGGGTGACTGCGCACTCCGGCGAATCTCACGGAGCTGTGCTGCGCGCGAGGGACTCTGAGGTAAGAATTTCTGATCAAGAACGTGTTGAGTGGTTGTTTCTCGGATGTCGAAGGAGACGTAACGTACCAGGAGCACGTCTCTGAGGTCACCCACGTCAACCGAATCCGGAATCGAGCCCGTGTCGATGCATTCGACAAATATATCCCATTGCTTGTCGATGACACGGCAAAAATCAAGGAGAAGGGTGCTGAACATGGTGTTGATGAGTTCGACTTTGGGTTCGTAGAGGGCAAATAGCGCGTGCATGAACAGGAAAGACTTGTAGTTGGAGATAAAGGAGACTCCCAATGGAGAAGAGTGGCCTGGGACTAGATAGATAGGTCAGTTTAACCCGGTTGCAAGCACCCGGACACAAAGTCCCGCATACCTCTTAATACATGGTAAAGGGGATCTCTGTCGACATGCTGGGAACAGCTCAGTGTTACGAGTGAGGGCCTGTGTCAAAGACGCACCATGTTGTTGAACATTCTGACGGTGCCTGTTGACATCAGACACACTGGCATCCTCAGTTTGACATTCCCGTCGTCGTTCACGCCGTCAACCACTTGGCGATATCGGAGCGAGTAAACGATGCAGTTCATTCCCCCAAATTTGCTGGCTGGACTTGAAGCCTTCATAGCCCCTGACGTTGAAGTGGATATGTGTTCCGGATGACGATATTTCGGAAAGTGTTTTGTTGCACCAGAGGACGTCCCAGACGAGTGCGCAATGAACTCCGGAAAACCCGACGACATCAGGTTTTCGATCGAGGCCATCCTACAGGGCTTTTCGAAGAGACGCGATATGAAGGGAAGGTAGTGCTCGTAAACGCTGAGAGGAACATCCTCGTGGAACGTTTCAAACGCCACATCGGATTCACCGCTCAGTTTGACGGCGTTCCGAAAGTCGGAGAGGATACTGGATTCGTTAAAAAATGTAGATATGGAGTTTGTTTTGACGAGATACGAAAGCACGGCCTGGGTGCGTTCTCGGAGACTCGTCACAAGCGACGGGGTGAGGACTGGAATTGGCTCTGGGGGGAATTCGTTGATTGGGGACATGGCGTTGACTGAAGTGCCGTGATGATGGCGTTATTATATAGATCAGTCCCAGCATGCTGGTAGATCAACCGGATCAGCTTTACGGAGATTTGCAAAGATGATCTGCCCGAATAACGATTGGGTAGTCTTGGCCCCCGGCTAGCTTTTTTCAGCACTGTGATCTGTCCAGGTGATGGAATAGCAACAGGCTGTGAAGGAAGGCACCATCAGCATATGGTACACCCACTTCCTCTGAGACGAAACCTGTTTCTTGTTCTGGGTATGTACTCACTGATCGGAGTTGTTCTTGTCCGTCCCAAGAATCAGTCAGTGGCAGTTACATTTATGTATTGCTTCTACCCACTGTCGTTCAATGACTGTTCAGATTCGGTCACACCACCAAAAGGACATACTGAAGGTTTCGTTTGCATCGCTGCTGGCATCACTACCACTGGGCCGATCATGATGTGATCTGCTCGGCCACTGTAGTCCACGATTTGTGTTGTATGGGCCGGTCCTGAGGCCCGGAAGCCCTCAGGCCAAGCCCTGTGCAGGCCGAGCGAAGCCGGGCCCACCAAGTGGGCCTATTAGGGTTCAAGGCCTGGTTTCAGTGGTAGGCCCGAGCTCCGGGTAGTGCTGCCGCGATGTGAGGTCGATGTGAGGTCGAGGTAACGTCCAGTCACTGGCCATGTGGAATTTACCTTACTAATTACTACAGCTGCATGCAAAACGTTAGACCGCTTGACGCTACGCTCGACTTACACGGCCATTTTTGCGAGGCGTTTACGAGACATATGCCAAAAATCCTAGATGTATATCCCATACATAATGCCAAACATGCCTCAACAGAACCAAGTGGTACACTCCATGTCCTACATGCATCACATGCACATCCATCGAGTGTCCGAGCTGACACCAGAGATTAATTATTGACAGCTGCAGAATACACTGCCAGTTGTTGTACTAGTGTAGTGAAGCTTCGAATTTAATGGCAACAGTCCAACATGACATGAAAGAACTTAGTGAAACATGAATGCATGATTGTTGGCCCGGTATTGGTATACTACATTGGAACTACAGGCCCGAGATAATTGATACGGAGAAGAAATGCTCGACGATTTCCCTGAGCTCGTTGAAAACAAACAAATTGATCAACTTCCTCAGGCATGTGGGGCTGGACGACCACTTCAGAAATGGAAATGGCAGATTGCTTAACAGAATCCTCGAACCGCCCGACGACAAGATGACCATCGAGACACAGACGGTACGATGGTGAGTAGAAAGGGTGAGGGGATCAGGCGAACGCACCTGCGGGCCGTGCGCATACTTATGCAAACTCACAGCTCATCGACCACCGTAGCAGGAATTAGGGAAATAAAAATAAATAGCATAGTATCCCTGTCATTATAACGTATTGATCGGTTGAAAGGGAGGGGGAAGGAGGGGGGCTCGCGATCAACATGCCAATGAAAATAAACCAACCCAAACCGTCTAGAACTCCTGGACGACCCGTGCCGCTAACCAGTTCCGGATCTCCTCGTCCCATACCACGGGGGGAACCTTGATTTGACCAGAAGCCACCCCGGTCACAGAGACCCTCCAGTCTCTGAACTCACCAAACGTGCCCTGTCGAAGCACACGCACGACTGGAGGTGCTACTTTCCCTGTCTGCGTTTCTCTCAGATAGTTCTCGTTGTGTCGTTGAAAGTACGTGTGGAGTTCGTGAGACACAGAGGTCGGTGAAGTGCCTAAGTGGTAAGAGACGAGAGCGCGCACGCGTTAGCAGCCCAGCCTGACAAAAGAGGTTGACGAGAAGGACTTACCTAACTCACTACGGGGTTCTACGAAAAAGCAGTAACGGGGTATGGTCTCGCGATAATCTGGGGAGACACAAAACTCGGAGACGACTCCGAAAGAATCAGAGGTCGAGTTGAGTGCGTCCAAGAGTTCTTGCCCAGTCACAATCTCGTTGGCAAGACGTATATGAACGCTGCAGAATGCGGGTCACCTTAGCATCTTTGGGTGCGGATCTGCTTCTTTACTCACCCTCGACGCTGTCATGATGAGGAAAGGTGAGCGGAAGGGATCAACTAGGTGACCACTGTGGACGAACCTCGAGATAATGTATGACCGGTTGGCCGTCGCGAGGATCAAACCCGACGACCTCGATAACGTCCCCGAGACGGTATCTCCAGAATCCATCTCTCGTTGTCAGCACGACCTCATACTTTCTACCAACTTCGATGTTCCACTTGAAAAACAACATCAGATCATCCAACTGCATGGGAACTTGGAATGCGACTACCGTTTGTTTCACATACTTGGATTCCTCAGGAGCATCCATGGGTAAAAACTCTATGATGTCGTCTGATCCGACGACTTTGTACAAGCTAGCATCCCGATGGTCATATGCGAGCGCGAGGAAGGCCTCGCTGCAGTTGATCCCCAACGTTTGCAGCTCCACGTCCGGCCCAATGTAATGCCGGATCTGATTAGCGTTAACCGATCAATATCATATCTCTGGAGAAGCATCAGGAACTCACTTCTGGGACAACCGTCTGGAATGGGCCGCTCGAGATGGCAACGACGACCCGCAATCCAGGCCAAATTTTGGTTAGCCAGCCGGGTGAATGCGCACTCCGGCGAATCTCACGGAGCTGTGCTGCGCGCGAGGGACTCTGAGGTAAGAATTTCTGATCAAGAACGTGTTGAGTGGTCGTTTCTCGGATGTCGAAGGAAACGTAACGTACCAGGAGCACGTCTCTGAGGTCACCCACGTCAACCGAATCCGGAATCGAGCCCGTGTCGATGCATTCAACAAACATATCCCATTTCTCGTCGATGACACGGCAAAAATCACGGAAAATGGTGCTGAACATGGTGTTGATGAGTTCGACTTTGGGTTCGTAGAGGGCAAATAGTGCGTGCATGAACAGGAAGGACTTGTAGTTGGAGATGAAGGAGACTCCCAATGGAGAAGAGTGGCCTGGGACTAGATAGATAGGTCAGCTCAACCCGGTTGCAAGCACCCGGACACAAAGTCCCGCATACCCCTTGATACATGGTAAAAGGAATCTCTGTCGACATGCTGGGAACAGCTCAGTGTCACGAGTGAGGGCCTGTATCAAAGACGCACCATGTTGTTGAACATTCTGATGGTGCCTGTTGACATCAGACACACTGGCATCCTCAGTTTGACATTCCCGTCGTCGTTCACGCCGTCAACCACTTGACGATATCGAAGCGAGTAAACGATACAGTTCATTCCCCCAAATTTGCTGGCTGGACTTGAAGCCTTCATAGTCTGTGACGTTGAAGTGGACATGTGTTCCGGATGACGATATTTCGGAAAGTGTTTTGTTGCACCAGAGGACGTGCCAGACGAGTGCGCAATGAACTCTGGAAAGCCTGATGACATCAGGTTTTCGATCGAGGCCATCCTACAGGGCTTTTCGAAGAGACGCGATATGAAGGGAAGGTAGTGCTCGTAAACGCTGAGAGGAATATCCTCGTGAAACGTTTCAAACGCCACATCGGATTCACCGCTCAGTTTGACGGCGTTCCGAAAGTCGGAGAGGATACTGGATTCGTTAAAAAATGTAGATATAGAGTTCGTTTTAACGAGATACGAAAGCACGGCCTGGGTGCGTTCTCGGAGACTCGTCACAAGCGACGGGGTGAGGGCTGGGATTGGCTCTGGGGGGAATTCGTTGGTTGGGGACATGGCGTTGACTGAAGCGCCATAACGATGGTGTTATTATATAGATCGCAGCATGCTGGCGGATCAACGGAGGTTCGCAACGATCACTTTCCCGTATAGCGATTGGGTAGTCTTGGCCCTCGGTTAGCACTTTGCAGCGCTGTGATCTGAGTCCAGGTGATGGAATAGCAACAGGCTGTGAAGGGAAGCCACCGATCAGCATAAAGTTGTACACCCCACTGCCTCTGAGACGGAACTTCAAGCTCTTGTTCTAAGTATGTACTCACTGACTCAGTTGCAAAACCATCTACGTTGGACTAATAAACCGTTCTTGTCTGTCCCACCGTGACTGAGAACCAAATCACATTTAAATATCAGATTCGGTCACACCATAGCTAGTAATTAGAGGACATACTGAAGGTTTCGTTGGCATCTCGTGGGGGCTACTGGCACCACTACCACTGGGCGCCGATGTGATTTGCTTGGCCATTGTAGCCCATGGTCTATGTGATGTTGAATACACAGAATACACACACAGAATGACAACTGACCCCATCATCGCATCATACCCTGAAAACTGCAGCCAGTGTCAGGCGGTGCACAATTACCCAGCGACTTACACCCATCAAACGCATTACACTGCCGTTCTCACTCGGCGTTCCCGCAGAATGCGCATTCGCGGCAACCGCCGTCGGCCTCATACGCACAGCATTACATAATCGCACCGTCGCTTTTCTTTTCCTTTGTTTTTCCCTCAGCCTGCAGCCTCATGTAAGCCCCACTGGCATCCTACTGGCATTCCTGGTATCCTGTCATCATATACATACCCCAACACACCTCGTAGAGTAGCAGTTGCTCTTGCACCCGCACCCCATAGGTCCAGTTCTGTCATCCGCGCGCCTTAGTGTTTCCCGCTGTCGGCGGCACGGCCGGTTTCCACCTCAGCGTTCTCTCATTCAAAGTGACAACCATTGAGCTTAATTCAGGCTGCTAAGCTCGTACATCCCTGACATGACTCCGGCTATGTTCATACATACAGTAAGAATGTTGCTGGAGTCATGTCGCGGATACCTGCGATATTCCATCTCTGTAGATAGTTTACTCTGAACTCGTTAGGTCGTTTGCACTCACTACTGTTCATGTAGACATCATTTTTCTCGTCGGTGTAAGAGTTAGCTAGTTACATCCTCTTTGTGGTTTGTATACTTCCCTTGTCATGTTACTTCCAATCCAATGTCACAGTCCCCAGATTCACTAGTGCGAGAACCAGCGCTTGGGAGGAAGCTGGAGCCGCGATCATGGATGATAATTGACGAGTACCTGATGACTTCCTTGAAGCAAATTCCTTGAAGGGATCTGGGAGAGGAAGCGTCCGAAAAATGTATACAGAGAGAGAGCAAGTCTAAAAGGCTATCATACTATATGGTTACTGGCATCGTAATCAAGTCCTCGACGTTTCAACCTGAACCACAATCAAATTTATCAGTGCGTTGGCGATCCATCAATCCTCTCACTCGCCTACTCAGTCGTTTGACTTACATCTTGCGCTCCAGCACCTGCTGTGCTGGCATGTCCTTGCGCCGCATCCACCCTCTGATTGTCTTGCCCTCGCTCTCGGTGCGTTTCGCGTGCAGGGCGGACAAGTCGACGACACGAGGCGACGAGAACGTGATGACGTCCCGGTAGAGCATTTTCGTTTCAGTTGCGAGGGAGCGAATACTAGGTGGCGGAGACGGAAGGTCTGACTTGGACTCTTCGGAATCAGACGGGATGGGCCCGAAGGTGGCGTAGGTGGTAGGCGGAGTGAAGAGGAGGAGGGCTTGGATCTCCTTCAGCAGGTCTTGGCCGTTGAGATACGAATCCTCTGTCCGTAGGAACCTCACCATTCCACGGAGGGCCTCGATCTACGAGCGTATGAGATCCGTGTCGTGGAGCGTTTTCTCAACACACCTATTCTAGCAAATGAGAGGTTTCGACACTCCTTTTAATAGGGGCATTACCTGACTCGGCAGGCTGAGGTCCAGCAGCTGTCGAACGAAGCCATTCAGTCTCCCGGTGCACCGGACGCTGTAAACCTCACACCTTGTCTCTCTGATGCAGCCATAGTATTGAGCTTAGCGTTATCCTGTTCGAGGGCATCCAAGTCAGCCTGCAGCTGCTCCATCGCTTCCTCATTACGCTCGCTCCTGTTTCTTCGCTGTTGAGAGCTCGGTCTCAAGCTCAACGATCATATCCGTTTGCTTCTTGCTCGCTTCCACGCGGCGCTCCATGAGCTCAATTTCAACAGTAGACTCCTGGATGGTCTGATCTCTCGACTTGGGACTGCGAACAGGACCCTGAATCTCGTCTTGTAACTGAGCAGCTTTGCGCTCGCCTCGACGTTGACTGCTGTGCTTGCTCAGATTTCGTCGACACGCACGATCCACGGCGGCGTGCCGGTGACTTTCAAACGTAACCAGAGTCATGAATGATTGATAGCACGGAAGAGGGTACGTACTCTTGACGACATTCTCTGGTTCGAGTACAATGGGCCATAGTGTATTACACTCCCCTGCAAGTTGTGCGACGGCCTCGCCGATGGCTCCCAGCAAGATGCACCAGGACGCAGGTCTTTTACGACTGTCGACATAGCTATTTACTTGGGATACGAAAGTACCGCGACAAGCTGGAACGAAGACTTGGCACTTCGAGTACCGCCAGGGTGAGGAATGACTTGTTGAGCAAGCTGTGGGGCGACAGACGGGCAGTCAGTCTCGCGCTCTCGTTAAGGCGTGAGTGTAATTGGACGTACCGAGATACCAAAGGGGACGGACTCGGGGACAGCATTGTTCAGTGACTTCAGTTGACCTGTGAGATGTACTTTCATTGCCGTTGAATCCTGGATAACGTCCTCCAAGCGTTTTGTAAGTTTCCTATTTTGGTCATGAGATTCTCCTCGAACAAGGGGGCGAATGATGTTGGGATACTGACTTGGAGAAGACCTTCGCACTCTTGCATTGGTCACTTTTGAAGAGACTGGAAAAGTTCGGGTTCCGGATCGTACCCGCCCATTGAACCACATCCTCATCTCGTAGGATAGCTGCGACCGAGGTTTTCGCAAGACTGATCGAGGCAGCGAACACATCGAGATCATGGTCAAACGAAAGAGCATATCCCAATTCTCGTTCACCCAAATCGTGGTCAAATCCGCTGGAGTAGGTCTCGGCAGTATGGTCGAACTGTACTTGGAACCTATACCACATAGGGATTGGGCAACGTCCGGAGTACGGAACGCTCAAGAATGTCGCTGACAAATTCCATTTCACAGAGTTCGTCACGTCCTAGAACATCAATGTGCCTATCGATGCGTTTCTCCATAGGAGCAAGGTAGATGCGACCGATGTTCAAGAATGAGATTGGATCACAACGGCGAATGGCAAGACCGGCAGCACGGCCTCTCATCTACAAATCCATGTCAGCTGTGCACTGTTTGGCTCAGGGAGCCATACTCACCCTACAAATACATACAATAGTGTCAGACACATCTCCGTTGAGAGACTCGGGAAGTCCATGAGCCTGTCCGACGACGGTGTTGATAAGATCGATCTTCAACCCCACCCGTTGAAAGAAGAGGTAACAGCTTGTGGCATCACTGTCGCTCTCCGCAGAGTTGCGGCAGGTATGGCTAGGTCACAGATACACTCAACATCTTATAAAATACGAAATGAACATCGATGTCACCTGCACAATTCCAAGCAATTCCCTGGTTTATTTTGCTTCAAGCTTGCGTACCTCGAGTTTGACGGTCTTCGCTTGGAATTGAGAGACATCATTGCTACTGTTTGCGATGGTGTTGTGGAAGACTCGTATTGCGCCGTTTGGGTTTGTGTGCGCAGGTCATCAAGTTCACTGCATGATATGGTCACAAGAATTCGCATCGGGATACTGAGGAGAAAGTTACCTTTGAAGCTGTAGCACAAGCTCTCGGAATTGAGTGATAAGGCAGATCCTGACAAGCGTCTTCCAATGTCGATATCCTTTGCAAGTGCCCTCGGATCTGGGAGCCCTTTGAGTCTGTAACCAAGGATCAGTTCTACCACGATTTCGTTGCGCGACAACGTAACATGCACCAATTTCCTCCTGCAGGGCCCCCTTCGTCTCAACGTGATTTTCTTCCAGTTCGTCATCAAGCTCTTTGAGAGCCTCAAGGTCCTCGATGGTGATACGCATCTCCTCGATGTTCTCCCCAAGCATGAGATTCCGCTCAATGGGTTGCACGAGCATCTCTTTCGCTCCTAGTGCATCATCAATCAACATTTCCATTTCGGTGTGGGAGAGCTTGGAAAGAGTTGTTTCGTATTGACCTATTGTAGGTGGGTGCATCAGAAGTAGCGCAGAAAAGACATCGATGGATAGGGTAGACCTTGAAGATCATCGATGTTCGTGATGTCCTTCTCCATCTCGGCAATGCGCCGGCGTTGTTCTTGTTCGGTTCGTTGCAACATGTCTCGGGGACTAAGTAGGGTTGAAAACCAGATGGGGACAACAGTAACTTGCGTACCGGACGAGTGCCTCCTTCAAACGTTCGTTTCGTTTTTCAGGCCGAACACAAGCCAGTGAAGAATTCGCGTTTGCTTCCCCAGTCGCTGTCTCACAGTCAATGTTCGGATATGATATGCCGAGCATCATCCGCTCGCTTGGCTTCCATTACTCGAGTTCATATACAAAGTCATTGGACCTCAGCATTTTCTGCTGTGTGCTGCCTTGCTGAGCGAGTAGTAGAGTATCGAATAAAGATGGATGCACTGTAGCTCGGAAGGCTCACCAAAGATGATGTCACGGTGATTGCCGCATCGCTAAGTCAATTGATTTAATTATTTAAAATGTTCCAACTTACACTTGCCAGGATCTCTGCCCTCGAAATCTACAGCCGAGAACGCAAGGGTAGCAGCCAAGCTACGGGCCGTCGTACCCAAATCCCAAATACACGACCATCCACACTGGGGGATTAGCTTTTCCCGAGTCCCAATCGTAAAGTTGTCGGACGACCGCGCCTTGTTGAGGCCGACATCGACATTCGACTGTTGATAGCGTCAACGGTCAGTGTCTTCCTATAGAGTGTCGATGGGCGTAGACTTGATCTAGTCCGCTCGTTCCCGGTCCAGAACGCCGCGCGTGCTTGACACGCGATTGATCGACCCGGGCCCACCTCCCACCCCTCCGGCAGGGCAGTCTCTCTCACGTTTTTTTTTCGAATAGTACCGATCTCATGCAGGTGATTGCCTTTAGCGAACCTACTCACCACTCTTGGGAACCTCTAGGCCTCGTACCTCAGAAGTCACCGTCTCCTTACTGAAACGAGTGAAAGCGAACGGGTTTACGGCGCTCGTGATCACGCTCGACACTCAGATTCTTGATTGGCGTCCTCACGACATGAAAAACCGCGTATCTCCTATTCATTCACGGCGTCGGCGTTCAAGTCGGCACGTCTGACCCTGTGTTTATGAAGCGGTTCGGTCTTGAAGCGCGCCAAGCCGAGTATACCCAATTCCCGCTCGAGGTTGACAAGATCAGGGAAGCGGCTTTGGAAAAGGGCGACCCAGATGCCGCAAGGGAGATGCTGTTGGGCAAGGAGTGGCTCGCCGAGATCAATTCGGGCGTTTTCAGGACGTGGGAGGACTTGAAGTTCATCAGGGACAACTGGGATGGGCCCATCTTGCTGAAAGGTATCCAACACGTTTCAGTGAGTGGCATAACGCCGCGCGTGCTTGACACGCGATTGATCGACGGGCCCCACCTCCCACCTCCCCTCCGGCAAGGTAGTCTCTCACAGAATACCATCTCATGCAGGCACCCCCATCGAAGCTAGAGTGCTAATGACCCAGACCAGTCCAGTCTATCAGTGAAACCTCTACTACCCATTCGCCACACCTCCCCCAATTTCAAACGTGAGTTAATTATTAGCCGTTCGAGTTCTCTCCTCCACCTCGGGACCAACTTCCCGGATTCGGGGACACCCTCGTATTTGAGTTTGGGGTACTCCACGTTCCATCAAAATCAGAACATAAAAAGAGAAAGAGAGAAAGAGAAAACGCATCCCACAATCACTGTCTGCATTCGCAAGTCACAGGCTCCAACATCACGCCCATCCAACGTTTCAGCACCGGCCAACACACGCGGCAGGTGGTATGGAAACCAAATCGTATGCGTGTCCATCGGTTTATCCTCTTTTTACACTTTTTGGCTCCAACGTTCCAAATACGGCCCCCTGTAATATGCATCCAGGTCCACCCATCACATGTCGGCTTCGGATTCTCGGCGCTCCCCTATCAATAATATCTTGGCACGCGTCGCCGCGGTCGTATACGGATTATTTGGGTCTCGTGTCCTTTCGTGGACCCTTCTCTGGTCTTCTATCAAGTTCTCCGCTGGCCACGACTGCGCCACGCGATCACTCGCCGCGACGTCCACAGAGGTTCAGGGTGTCCGGCCGGTCGGCACAGTGGGCCATCGTACGTGGCAGTTTCAAATATGTTGTAGATAGGCAGATATGCTTTGCCCTATCGGATGAGATCCGTGTTCATTCATTCTGTGAGTAGTTATATGTGAAGACTGATGGCGACGAGGAAAGCGAACACCAGGAACGGGGAACGCGAGTTAACGCTAGAATGTCCCGAATCATACATGACCTCAAGGTAGGAATGGAAACGGCGTACAGACGCAAAGCTGCGTCTGGGGAAAGAGGGATAAACATGTGCGAGGCAAGGCGATCGTCGGAACGCCTGACCTGCCTAGTGGCACCTGAATGGAGCCACTGAAACAAGTACCACGGTACAATAAACGTAAACTGGATGTAGGTAATAGACCAACGAGCGGGTATCAAAGGGGGCAACGAAACATGCGATGATGCGAATGTGGTGACTGACATGGGTGTGGCTGATAATATGAAGGAACGTGCACATGTATATCGGGAGCCAGTCCTGATCAGGGGGGTGAGTTTGATGTCGCAATAAGTGCTAAAGATGCGTACGTACCGTGTGATCGTGAGCATACATAGAAATCGTCAAGTGTTCAACATGACAGACCAGGGATATGAGGAAGTGTACCGAGGTGTAGGACCCAGTCGCTGCCAGACTTCGGTTGAGTTAAGCCAAGGAAGACCGTCTGATGGCAAAGGATGTCAACCCTCTTCCATCCAAAGGAACGCTCGACCTCTGGAAGGCCGGGAGCAAGTTTGCAGCGGAGTCGGAAGGCCTCGTCGACTGCCCGGCGGTCGCGGACCAGCCTCCGCTCCTCGAGAGTGAGCTGCTCGTCGAAGGTCTTGTGTATTGCCTCGAACACGTCTCGGCAACGAATCCCGTGGGCGTTCTTGACGTCCACCTCCCAAGAGAACGGCTTGCGTTCGAATGTGATGAGCATCTTGGTCATGGTGTCATTGGCCGCGGGTTTGTCCAGCTGGGCCTCGGAGAGTTTCGTCCGACGACCAGGGTCCTGGAAGACTATTTCATCCACCGAGAAGGCCATATCAAAGCGAAGGAGTCGCTTCGATCGTCGTGCATCAAAGGGAAGCAGTTGCCAATGCAGATCGAACGCGGGCTGTTTCATGGGCACTGCCACCAATGAACAGATAAGGTGTATGTAACGATATTGAGCGTGGGAAGAAAGGAGAATGATAAGGGGGAGGCGGAATCGCGTACTTACCCAAGTGTGATCCTGGGGGCAACACGTTGGGGACGTTGTACCGAGAGCAAGCAACCTTTTTGGCAACTAGCATCTCCCCCTCGCTGTCATATGAGTCGCGAGGCTGTAAGTTTTTGCTTCCCTTGAGAATGGACCTCGGGGGCTTAGCGGGCTGTCCAGCAGTAGGATTGGCCCTGGATGATGAGGGCACCATGGCGGGGGTCTGCGGCCGCCGCATGCCGGCACTTGTTGCAGGACGGGAGGGGCCTGCGCGCGGCTCCTCTGGGAGGGACATCGTTCGAAACTTTGGGGTGTCCGGGACGAAATTTGGGCTGCTTGGTGAGTGGTGAGACTTGGGCATGACGGTCGTGATCAAATATAAAAGTGTCGTGGCAGAACGAAAGCGGGGGCGGAGTGATGTGATGTGGGGAGAATGGACCCTTGAGTGTCACTGTAAGCGAGCCTTGCGATACTGTATGGCATCGAGAACGATCGCACCTATATGAAAGTAGGAACCGAACCACGAACTAGTGCGGTTTGGGGATGACCGCAGTGGCCCGCGCAGTCGAGCTCCTGGGACCTAAATGTACGCGGACAAGAGAGGGGAGAGGGGGAGACGCGAGTTATAAGTCCTCCTCGAGGCTGAACACGAGGCGGCCTCTGTAATTATATATCAAGCTTGGACCCAATAAAATGCGTCCAATCACATGTAGCACGTGACCCACCATGGCCACAGCCGCGTCAGGGTCCTGCAACGTTCGAGTCAATTACATGTGCGTCTGATAGAACGGCCCGAGAATAGGCGCACATAAATCAGTGCAGTCCAACACCACAGAACACTTCTCGAAGTTCTCCTTGCCCCTTGCCCACAGCAACCTTGGACACCGCGTACACATGGGGTACTTCACTCAGGTACAAGACATGCCCCATGCACGATCTGGAACATCCTGGACGCTGCGGCCCCCGTTTAGGCAGGTGCGAACCAGCCCGTGACGCACCCGGAAAATGAGGCCTGGCCAAAAACGCGGGCAATCGCCAACCTTTGTCTGAGATCGTATGAAGCGCACGCGCTGTTGAGTCTGACATGCGATGGCATTTCCTGTATCAATCCTCGTGCTGGGGGGCAAGATCGGGATGGCTTGCCTGCAGGAGGCAACAATAGGGCTGATGGCCGCTGGAAGCGCCTTGAGATTACACGGTGAGGCAGATGACAACGTGTTGTCATCGGCCGATTAACAGATCCGTGTCAACAGCACACTCTCTTCGTGTTTCTGTGATAGAAATAATATCCTATTCTGGAACAAATGGGCGACGAAGGCCATGTTCCGGCTGGCCGAGTCGTTTGGGAATGTCGCCGAGGAAAACGCAAGGACGGAATGCATCCTGCCGGTGGCCCAGTAAAGAGACGGAAAAAGGAACGTTCACGGCGACTCCCCGTCGTTGAGTTCTTGCCTTGGGTCTGGCCCATGCCTTGAGCCAATCTGGGGGGAAATGCGATGGTGGCTTCGTCTTCCATATGATGCGACCCGCAGCGGCTCCTCCTGTTCACACTGCCCCCGAACGCACGCTCATTGTCCGCAGCGCCACGGCGTCAACCAACAACGGCCCTGGCGAAAATTTCAGTACAGCCAAGACTTACTAACGCCAAGAAGCGGAAGACAGCCCCAGACGTCCCAAAGACGTTCAGAACGATGAACATGGCAGTGGTTGAAGTGTACAAACACCGTTGCACAGTTTCCAACACACTTGGCCTGCGGCTCTTGTATACGGGCCGGTTCTTATCCGATGACGAATCGTGTGAACAAATGTCCAAAACGGGTCCTGTGTATCAGCCACCAAATTTTAACAGGACCATCGGTCGACGTCGCACACGGCGAGCAGCGCACACACGATGGCGACGCACGCGCTTTTTGAGACAGCCTCGGGCTATGCCATCTTCGAGGTCAAACTCCACGATGTGGTCGGCTCACAAACCAAGGCCGTCCAAGACTCGATCAACGACTTTTCAAACTTCGCTAAGATGGTCTCGCTCCTCAGCTTTTCCCCGTTCAAGAGCGCCGCTGACGCGCTCGAGAACATCAACGACATATCCGAGGGTGCGTGTGGTGGTTTGATTTATTCTGACGTGTCTGCTTTTTTCTCTTTGGCTTATGAGGGGTGGACGCTTTTGGGTTGACCAGGCATATTGAACGAGCATCTGAAATCCCTCCTCGAACTCAATCTCTCCAAGGGGGGAAAGAAATCCTCCAAAGTCAAGCTCATCGTCCACGATGCTCCACTCGCCAACGCCATCTCGGACGGCACCGGCCTCAAATGCGACGCCTCCGAGGATGCCCAAGAACTCCTCCGCGGCATCCGTCAACACGCCCACAAACTCCTCAAAGGTCTCGACGCCAACGACCTCGTCAAAGCCCAACTCGGTCTCGGCCACTCCTTTTCCCGCGCCAAACTCAAGTTCAACGTGAACCGGGTAGACAATATGATCATCCAAGCCATTGCCCTTCTCGATCAACTCGACAAGGACGTCAACCTCTTTGCGATGCGCATCCGGGAGTGGTATGGCTATCATTTTCCTGAACTCATCAAGCTCGTGCCGGATAATTACCAATATGCACTTCTCGCGCAGTTCATTGGGGACAAGGACACGTTGACAGAGGACAAACTCCCCGAAATGACGACCATCGTCGACAACAACGCGACGCTCGCACAAAACATCCTCGACGCCTCCCGTGGCTCGATGGGATCGTCCATCTCTGACATCGACATGCTCAACATCTCCGCCTTTGCCGCCCGTGTCGTCTCCATCGCCGATTACCGCAAATCCCTCGTCGCCTATCTATCTGAAAAAATGAACCTTGTCGCACCCTCGCTGACGGCACTCCTCGGAGAGCGCATCGGCGCACGACTCATCAGTCACGCAGGCAGTCTGACCAACCTCAGCAAATACCCCGCCTCGACCGTCCAGATCCTCGGCGCCGAAAAGGCCCTCTTCCGAGCACTCAAGACAAAAGGGAACACGCCCAAGGTGAGCGAGGCGGCTTACACTTTGACACCGACATTCTTATTCATCTCATCTCACGTGACCCTAGTACGGGCTCCTGTACCACTCTTCCTTTATCGGTCGCGCCGACGCGAAACACAAGGGCCGAATATCACGGTTCCTGGCCAACAAGTGTTCGATTGCATCGCGGATAGACTGTTATACGGGTACGTTCCATCCCCTTCCTCTTCGATTTTCTTTTTGTTTGCGTATGGACGCCAACGAGTGTATCCTTTGTCTAGACAACCCCACGCCCAAATTCGGTGAAGCCCTTCGTGCACAAGTCGAAGAACGTCTCGCGTTTTTCGAAACGGGTGCACCGCCTACGAAGAATGCAGACGCGATTCGCCGGGTGTTGGATAACCTTGCACTCGACGAGGACGAGGATGAAGAGGAGAACGAGATGCGACAACGGGATGGTGATGTGGAGATGGAGGACGCTGAGCCGGTGTTACCTCTGATCGAGGCGTCACCGCCGCCAAAGAAGAGCAAGCACAAGCACAAGGAGAAAAACAAGGGGAAAGAAAAGGAAAATGTCAAGGGGAAAGAGCTGGACAAGGGCAAGGACAAGAAGAAACAAAAGAAGCGGCGGGCAAGCGAGGCGATGGACGTCGACAGCGAGAGCGATGCGGAAGAGGATGAGGACGAATCGCCGGCCAAGCAGATCAAGTTGTCCAAGGAGGAGAAGAAGGCGCTCAAAAAGGCGGCTAGGAAGGCGGAGAAGGCTGCCGTGGCAATAACAGAGGTGTGTCCTTTTTTGACGTCTTCCCTTGTGTTGACAAACCTCCGACAGGATGGTCCATCAAAGGAGAAAAAGGACAAGAAGGACAAGAAAGTGAAGAAGGACAAGAAAAAGGAGGTATGAACGGTGCGATGAACATCTTTCCTCCCTGGTTCCTTTACCGGTATCTCTCCTATTGTATACCTGTTCAATGACCACTAGCTACTGTACCCAACCCCTCCCTCGCAGATCGAGTCCGATTGGGACCGACTCCCGAGCATGACTTGAAAACACGGGTGATTACGACGTAAAGCAAAATTATACGCTCGACGGTATCGTATCAATGAGCTAATTCACGTGGGTATACACATCCAGCGGCCTAACAATCATTGAGCATTCAACGTCCTACAATCATTTCCCCTCCACACCTAATCCAAAAAAGCTACCTCAGCAGCCTGCACTACCACCACCCCACTCGCCGACCCCGCCGACACCACCATCGCAGTCCCGACATCTCCAATCGTCTTCTGCATCACTTCCAGTCCCACTCCAGACCGGCACGTCTCCAGCACCTGCTTCATTTCCGCGTGATGGCTCTCCCTCGCGAGTCGTCTCGACCGGCCAGCGACGACGAGCAGTCGGGGCGAAGTCTCCCGGAGGCCACGAGCGTGGCGGATGGCAGCGTGTACCGGTGTCGTGGCGTGTGCGTCGGAAAAGTGGATGCGCGAGAGGGCGTCGCGGAGGGCGGGGGTGGTGGCGTCGGTGTGGGTGTCGGGCGAGCAGGAGGGGGAGGCATATTTAGACCACGCAATGTTGTCGGCTGTTTCAGATCGAAGACGCATCTGGGTCGTCTGTCGACCATAGACCGTATCATGGAACCCAGTCGTCTAAGAGAGAGAGGAAGAGAAAGAAGAGATGCCCAGCCGTCAATCCGTTGAACAAAGGTTCCAAGTCATGGATAGCATCGCACAAAACGTACCGACGTCACCGTAGCATCCTCGTCGTGTGGGGTAAGCCCGCTTGGCCCGCTCGCATTCACTTTGTCCTCCAGATGCGCCATGGGCAGTCGTTCCAATTCCCCGCCCGGACGCCCACCTGCGTCCGCCACCCCCTCGCGCTTCACCATTCTCACCACCGTCGCCGTCATCCTCGGATTCAAACAAAGCTGCACCACAAGCTCGAGCGCCAGCCGATCGTCCGGTCCCCCAAAGAACGGCAAAAAAACATGCATAGACCCCCCGAGGCGGACACCCGATCGATCGCCCGTATCGATGAACAAGGCCACGTCCGTCTTGCTCTGTGCGAACACGCCGCGTACGAATTGGGAGTGAACCGCCGAGGGGGATTTATCCGTCTTGCTCCCCGAGACGCTGCCAAAGAGGACGTCGAACGGGTTGTGGTCGCCCTTGGTGGGACTGCCCCCGCCCCCGCCCATGCCGATATTCGGCGTATCGACAACCGTCGGAGCAGTGGGCGGTACCCATGGAAGCAAGATGAGGTGAGACCCGTGTCTCTGTGCGTGCTCCGCAACGCTGTGCGCGAAATCGTCATACGGGACGACCGACAACGACGTCGTGACAGCCAGCTCGTTTAGCTCGCCAAACATCCGGAATATACCGAGTACGGGGTCCGTGTGGATCAAACTGTCAGCAACCGACGATCTCATCATGGCAGACGTCCGATCGGAGAGTTCGATGAGCTGCAGCGCTTCCACGCTGACATCAGGGAGCTTCATCAGCTCGTCGATCGTGTGGGTCATCGTCGTCGTCGACATGGCGTCAGACGGGATACCGCGTGGCGGAAGGACGAGCTTCGTGAGTGCCATGGCACCCGGAATGTGATCGAGTTTGTCGAGGACGACGGTGAATCGATGGCGCCAAGGTTGCTCTTCGGTGATAATAGACGCTTTTTCATCAGATTGTCCACGCTCATCGCCTTTCATGGGTGGCGCAGTCGCATCGACCCGAACGCGGCGCTCAGGGGGGTAGAGCGCCGTCACGAGGGGGGTGGTGATGAATGTCAGAGTGAGTGCTTCGAGGACGAACATGGAGAAGACCCTCTGCGAAAGGATACCTGCCTGGAGTCCCACGTTCAGGACGATGAGTTCGACCAAACTACCAGAGATGAGCAAAAGCAAAGATGGATGAGCATTTGACGACGAACCCTTTACAGCTCATCAATGCACCGATCGTGCTTGATTCACGCCAGCCATAACCCGCTACTCTGGCCGCAATCGTGCATCCACCAAACTTGCCAGAGAAGGAAAGAACGATGATGGCGATGGTGAAGGCCCAGGTAATTCCTATCAGTGTAATGTCAACAACCATGCAAAAGGAGTTCCTCGAGTAGGCTGACCATTGTCGAGCAATCCGAGATTCGTGTTCAGGCCAGACAACGTAAAGTACTTTACATGACAATGTTGAGGATGGAACCGACGACCAAGATGAAATACGTACGAGTGGAAGGAAGACGATCGAGACCATGTCTTCAAGTTTCTCTGTGAGGGTGATCGCGAGACCACCCTCTCGCGGAACCACAAGTCCGGCAAGGAACGCACCTGTGAATGAGTCAGACGGGGGGTTACGACCAGATACCGTGCAGCACACCAAAGATGGCATTCACGCCGATAGCATCGGTGAAGAAGGCACAGGCCCAAACAAGAATCATGACGACGGTCATGTAAAACATGGTAGGGCCATTCTCTGTGCTACCTGTCTTGCGCGCTAGCCAGCGCATGACGAATTTGACTGGCAACAAGAGAAAGACAGTAAAGGCGACGCAGGCGAGCAGAATCCACAGCGCGGACAGGCCGGAGCCGGCATTCACGAGTGCAACGCTCAGAGCGAGTAACGTCCAGCCGATGATGTCATTACCGACGCCGGCGGAGAGAACGATGATACCGACGTGCGTATCGAGCAATTTGAGTTCTGTGAGGATACGACAGAGAACAGGAAATGCGGTGATCGAGTATGCGACACCTGTGAAAAGCATAAAGTAGGTGAAGTGGACGGACGAATCGATGAAGTGGTGGTATAAAGGGATGGAGAGGATGGCACCGAGACCAAAGGGAAGAGCGATGCCAGCCAAGGATACGATGACTGAGATGCGTGCATTGCGCTTGATGACGTTCGTGTCGATTTCGAGACCAACGAGGAAAAGGAACAGACACAGACCGATATTAGCCACAAGGGATAGGTATGGGAGTGACATGGAAGGAAAGATGTTTTCTGTGAAGCCTGGTATCCTTCCGAATGCAGTTGGGCCTGGTGAAAAGCGAGTTGAGCAAAGGGGGGATAGCAACGTGGATAGAATACCTAGCAGAATACCGCCGAGCACCTCCGCAATAACCTTTGGTTGTCTGAGACGGCGGAGGCCAAGGGAGAGCAGCTGGGCCATGATGATAATAATACCTACCTAGCATTGAGGAAGTGACGGGAGGTTTGGTACGAGTGACTTACCGACTTGGACGATCCATAACCTCAAGGGATCCGAGGTCGTAAAGGCTGCAGGGTTTGTTCCAGTGATGAGACCGCCCTGTCAGCAGGTGAGCCCGGGAAAGATCAGAGAGAAAAAAGACAAAGAGACCTCTCCGGTCGCATTTCGCTTCGGAAGATGGTTGAAGAGGCGGGCAGTAACACTAGAGAAGGCAGCGGACATGGCAGTAAAGGAAGACCAGAACCCGAGAGAAGTCCGAGACGAGATGGGTGAACGAGGGTGATTATATTTGCTCTGAAAAAGTCATGTGTGATATCATGGTCCGGAAATATCAGCACCTTACAGTAATCGGCCTTATCAAGCCTCCTCTCATATGTTAGGTACGGGGTACTCCGGGTCACATACCTGACACTGTGCATCCACTTGGTTCAACTTGTGTTCGAAAGACCCATTTGACGTGGCATGAAATCTGACGTGTGGGGCCGTAATGAGGAACGTGACATCACCAGGGCCGCCGGCGTACATTGGTCTCTTTTGTAACGACTCCTGGACGATGCGCTGCCCAGTCAGCGACTCGATGCCGCGTGCCCATGTTCGACGTTGCTGGCGATGTCCCGGATCATCATACCGTGGAGCAACAGTGGTCACCTGCCACATTGATTTCGAGAACAATTGATTACATGCACATATAGTAAGTAGATACGTAGGTATGCCAATCAGCTGATAATCTATGCGATGAGATTAATATTCTGTCGTCAGCCCTGCAGCGACAGAACATATGCGCATTGTCTGACAGACCCTTAGTGAGCATACATCGTAGGGTCCCCGTTCATGCGTCCCGTGGATTGATGAGATTTGTGGCCACTGCCCGACCTGTGCGGTGGCGAACCCCTCGCACGCGAGGGGCTAACATCCCTGATGTATTCACCATTCGCTCCATACTCGAATCTTTCACCATAAACTCCACCTCGTGTGGGCGATCCACGACGGCCTGAACTGTGCGGGGGGGTCCTCCGAGACTGCCCACCCGCAGGTGGGGGGAGACGAGGGGCGCGCGGCGTAGTCATCGACCCTTGCGCAGAGGAGGTGTCAGATGAAATAGGGGTCGATGACCTGTAGAAATCCTCTCTAGGCTCAGACAAGGCCAACCGAGTTCGCACGCGCTCGGGAAGCCTGGGTGTTTGAATAGCGCGGCGCTGGACAGGAGGCGAGTTGCGGGAGGCCGATGGGACATAGGGATCGACCCTTTCGCTCTCCTCATTGGGTTTCTCTGCGAACGCCAGGGTCAATCAGGGGTAGAGTGACGGAACCAGAGCACGCATTACCTTTGTCCTCGGACCTGTGGTTGAAAGGGGACTGGCGCATCTTGCGAATCGCATGAATGGCCCAGCAGAAGAACCCAATACCAGCGAGACTGCAGGCTGCAAGCAGGAGAGCGATACCTCAGATGACGGATTGACGGCAGCAGTGAGATCCAAGACATACCTATTATCGCAATCAGGTCTCCAATGCACACATTGGAGTGGATTGAGAATGGCTTGCAGGCTTGAGGCGTAGCCAAACCGGAACTTCGAGCAACGAGAGCGTTGGGGATGAGCATCTTGCTCGTCGGTGCTCGGGCTGACGAGAAAGTTGGAAATAGTAGAGTATACAGGTATTTCTTAGGGTATTAGGGTGCTCAAGGCTTTCAAAACCTTTAGATTCTTTGCGATTAGGGTAGTAAGCTTTGGGGCAGAATGCGGAGAAGAAGAAAGAGAGAAAAGGCATTAGGGGCTGCATGAGCCCGAATTTAGACCTGAATTCCGGTTTGCTAGGGGCTTGTTCTGAGCTGAGGTGGGATACCTGCGGGAGTAGCACTCAATATACCAATGGATATAGTGAGCACTTGAACTTGGGGCTCCCTCCTTGAAGGCATCTTCCATCCTGCGAGGCTTCGCGAGTGCTGTAAAGGTTGAGACTGTCAAGCTCGACCAAAGTTGTTGCCCGGGACCGACCTCTCGGACCCGTCACGCCAGTTGCCGCATCTGCCATCTTCCTCACGCCCAATTCCGTTGATGAAGTTCCCTCGAAAATGCTCTTCTGTCCGACATGTGCGAATCTGCTGGTGATTTCGTCAGAGACAGGTTACAATAAATGGGCTTGCAACACCTGCGCGTACGAGTTTCCGATCTCAAAGCAGGTAGGCTCTACAGACTTTGGACGTCTTCCTGGACTGCTAACGATCCCGTAGATGACTTCGCGTACGAGGATGAAGAGCAAACAAGTCGACGATGTTTTGGGTGGCGATGAGATGTGGAAGCACGCCGATGCGACGGACGGTACGTCTCTTCGTCATCGCTCAGCATGTCGCTCATGCCATCTGCAGCG
Organism: Rubroboletus pulcherrimus; assembly: GCA_038091165.1. Lineage (NCBI taxonomy): Eukaryota > Fungi > Basidiomycota > Agaricomycetes > Boletales > Boletaceae > Rubroboletus > Rubroboletus pulcherrimus. The sequence continues at coordinate 22,029 of JBBPNY010000325.1, forward strand.
AGTTGTGATAAATGCAATCATCGAAGAGCATATTTCTATCAGCTGCAGATTCGGTCTGCAGACGAACCAATGACTACTTGTACGTCGTCTATAGTTTCTCTAGATACCATCCCAGTTCTAATAGACGACAGTCTACCGGTATCGCAGGTTCCACTACCTTCCTCTCCAGAGCCCTGACCGCATTTTCTAGATGCGCTGGCTGTGGATACCAATGGCGCGAAAACTAGTTCTTGTAGTAGTCATTACTCCTGTAGTATTCTGAGCGTGAGAACTCGAGTGAGGCGTATGTCGAGCATGTTGAGCACGCCCCATCGCCATCCTTGAACCCAACACTCATCTCATGTCTGATCAATCACCTCCTCCAAAGCCAAAACCAGGTTCTCTGCGCGACAGGATCGCCGCATTCGAGAACAAGGGCGGGGCTGCAGGTGCTCCCCCTGGCCCACCGCCACCCCGTCCCAAACCAGGTGGGCTCCAGTGGAAGCCAAGGCCGTCGTCGCCCACCTCGCCTGACCCCCCGCAATCAGGCGAGCGCAAGCCC